>PVLD010014045.1:0-53733 GCA_004027595.1 Dinomys branickii | reverse complement strand
TTCTCCTTTCCTTCTCTCCTTTATTTCCTAATTGGAAAATGATTTTCTAAGATCATAATCTTGGCATTGATGGTATTTATTGTTACTAGTTTGGTGATTATTTGTTGACCTTTCTATGGGCAGAATTCTGGGAAAAATAAGATAAACTATCTCATAAGTTCTTGTTTATACCTCCATCTCAAATTCATGTCTACATTTCAATTTTTTTTCATCCACACAAAATGCAGGTCCCTTATTTTTTATACATTGAAGTCATTTGTAGTTGTGATTATGGAACGTAAATTATATTTTCATTTTGGTTCAATTGTTTCATTTTATATTTATCTTTTATGTTTCTTGTTACACTTTAATTTTAAGTATGCAAAATATGATTTTATGTGATTCCAAGTTCAAATCACCAACCCTTGTGTTCATATCTCTTTAGTGCTTTTTGTTTTCTGAAAGGCGATGATAATATGTGTGGTATATTCCACAACTATAGATATAGTCAAATTATGTAAAACACGGTATATAATATAAGTATGTGTGTTTTGTTTGCTGTTACAAGAGTATGTGAAAGAGGAAGATAAATTCAATTTTGGGCGTAATATGTTTATTTTTTTTTATTTTTTTGCGGTACTGGGGATCAAACTCAGGACCCTGCGCTTGCTAGGCAGGCACTTATTCCACTGAGCTATATCCCCAGCCCCGGGTGTAATATGTTTAAATGAAAATATTCTGTAGTCATTTGTAAATGTATGTGTATATAGAATATACAACTTATATTTACACATATATAGCACATATAATCTACTTATATATAATGTGAATATATATATCATATATATAATGTGAATATGTAAATATGACTATACCTCTAATGGTGTATCACTTAAGACAATGCACTTACAGTAGTTTTCTCATAGTCTAGTCATAAAAATTGTCTTCAGGATTCACAGAAGTCACTATTATTAATTCTTTCCAGTTAAGATTAACTGGGATAGTTAATAAATATTATTAATGTGCTTCCAAATGAACATTTTCTCTTACCTATTGTAAATTATGTATTAATGTTTTTAGAATATTCCTATTTTAATTGATCATACTCAAAATAGAATCTCTCTTACCATTTGCCACTTTGTGCCCCTTGCAAACAACTGTTACACATACCTACAGGTATCAAATGATCACAGAAAGTAATTTCCCCCCCAAGTTTCTCATTTCAGTTTGCTCCAACCTTATAATTTGGTAGGTCATAAAATTGAGAACAATCTGCTATTCTTTCCTCTCCTCCCTTTTATCTTGAACATTCAATCTGTCATATTTTCCTTGGGATGACTTCTTGGGTTCACGCCTTCTTCTCCAGTTCCACTGAATACTTTTTAACTTGTAGCATTTTCAATAACAAAGCCCTATTGTTTCTACTGTTGGGATGAACCTACGTCTTAAAATCACACAGGATTTGTTTCAAATTCTGGTTCTGCCATTTTATATTTGTGTAATATTATTAATGAATCAACCCCTCTGATGATTATTTTCCTTATTAGGAAATCTAGGTCACATTAGTATCTCACAATGGTGACATAAATATTAAACATAATAAAGAACTTAATAATAATACCGTGTGGGTCATTGTAGATGCTTATAAAGATGCTTATGTTTATCTGGGCTCTTATTATCAGCTTCTGTGTGATTCTTCTCTGTCCATTTCTCTTGTACCACTTAATCAGTAGGCACAAGCTTGCTCTAAGAATTCCTTTTGTGTTCTGTAGTAATTCTTAAGTGTTAACTTTCACTTAACCATGGTAAGTATAAAGAAGTCCAGCTGACAAGCTGACTATTTTACTCTATTTTCCCTCTCCTAATTATTCTCCAGTTTTTCAGTGTTATAAGATCCTAGAATTCTCACAGATTCCCTTGCAAACCTCATTTGGTCACTATTGGATGGACTTGATGCTGACTGGTTCATGAACCTTCTGTTTGCAACACCAAGACTCTTTTACCCTAAATATGCTGCTTGGTTTATATTCCAAATGCCTAGCCCCTCCAAATGGGTGGTTTTGTTTAAAAAATTTGACTGTGTTTGTCAGCTCTTCTTCAAATTGTTGATGGAGAAAGAAGTGTGCCCTGATATGTGACCCCGTTATCTTGTATTTGGAGTTTTGAAACAGCTCACCTTCTGTCTCTGTGTCCATGTTTTCCTTTAGTGCCCCAAACATCCAGTTGACTGAAACTAGACTAACATAAGGTCTGTCTCCACAGGTTCTTACTGCTCTATGCTTTCTTATCGTTCTGCTAGTATTGTGCCTAATCTGCCCAGAGGAAACATACTTTTTCTTTTCTTTTAAAAGCAAATATCACCTATTCCCGAGTCCAAAATCAAACTCCATCTTTCTTAGAAATCTTTTCTAAAAGTCACCCTGTCCAAATTACCCTTTTCTATTCATCTCACACAACACATGTGTGGTGTGGCTTACCTTGATAGTTTACTTGATTATGTAGTTAATTAAAATACACACTGTTAAATTATTGACAAAGAGTGAGCCATACTCTCAGCCTGGGAACCATTTTAAAATCCTCTAGGTTACCTTTAATTGGGTTCTTTTCAGTTCTCTTGCTCTCTACTAAAACCACTGCATCAGTATGTAAACTATGACAATGTACTCCTGTTTCCCTCAGCGTGCCACACCTCCCTCCTGATTGGAGTCCCTTTTTTCCAGTCTTGTCTTCTCTTCATCTATAGTGTATACACTAGCCTAAGCAATCTTTCTAAAAGACAAATTCTCCCACTTAAATATTTCATTAGTTTTGTATTGCCTCTCAAGTAAAAGACAAACTCATTAACATGACTTACAAGACCCATATATTCTGGCTCTGGTTTATTGCCCTAGGTTTATTTTTAATGTTTTCCTAACACTCCCATCCTCTGTTCCTTACACTGCAAGCTATAGGCACTGTGTATTCCTAAAGATCCTCCTGTGAGCATTCTCTAGCCCTGCACCTCTGAGCCCACTAGAAAACATGGCTTCCTCTGGCCCCTTGTCTTCTTTCAGTCTAGACATTACTTGCTTGAATAAACCTTTCCTGTACCATCAAGTCTGAGCTAGCCATCTGTGATGGTCAATCTTGATCTTCAACCTGATTGGGTTAAGAGAGACATAGAAAGGTGATTGGATTGTGAGGACCTTTATCTCATCAGTTGATCAATCCTTTGATAAGTTCAAAGCTGAATCAGCTGTTAGGACACAGAGCCTAGTTAGAGGGATTAAATTACTGAAAATGTGTATTTTGAAGGGTATATATTCTCTCTGACTTATGCACAATGTTTTTGTTGCTCTTTCCTGGATGCCATGATGTGGGCAGTTTTCCTTTGCCATAGTCTTCTACTATGATGCTTCTGTCTTGGAGCTAGCTGACCATGGACTGCAACTTCTGAGACCATGAGCCAAAATAATTATGCTCAAGTCTAAATTGTGTATGTTGGGTATTTTGTCCCATTGATAGAAATATGACTAATGCATCATATTTTTTCTGTTCTTCTTTACCATTTATTTTCCTTGTGGTGCTGCTTGTGACTGCTCCTTTAAAGTCACCAGATAGTCAACTCTCCTAGAGTAGTGACCATTTTCATCTTATTTAGTATTAGATTTGTACTGACTAACATACTTGCAGGCAAAGATATGTATATAGCAAATACTTATTGAAATAAGAGTAAAATAAAGGGATGAACATTAGAAGATAAGAAGGGGGATAGGAAAAAAAATCAATACTTTTGTTAGACAGAATCACTTTTAGAAAAGACTTCTAAGAAAGATGGAATTGGATTTTAGACTTGGGAATAGGTGGTATTTGATTTTAAAAGAAAAGAAAAAGTATGTTTCCTCTGGGCAGATTAGGCACAATACTAGCAGAATGATAAGAAAGCATAGATCAGTAAGAGCCTGTGGAGACGGGACCTTATATTAGCCTAGTTTCAGTCAACTGGATGTTTGCACGAGGCATTGTTATGGACTTTAAGCCTCCAGTGGGATTCGCGGGAGGCCTTGTTATGGGCTCTAGGTCTTTAGCTGGACTTGTGCAGAATGCTTCCATGGGATCCAGGACCTCAGCTAGATTTTCTGGTCTTTAGTGTGTGGACAGATTTCTTGCACTCTGTTGCATATGATTCTTCAGGCAATTATTATAAATAATCTTATAAAATGTAATAAAAACCCCAAACCATGACAACAGGCATGATATTTTGTCCAAACAATATTAGCACAAAACACTTTTCAATGAACTGAGAGAAACTAGCTGTAAAACTGCCTTACATATGTATTTTCTTTTTCCCTTTCTTCCTTTCCTCCTTCAATGTTTGTCTTTTCTTTTGAAGAATTTCTTCCTAATTCACAATATCAGTTATACATTTTGGTCCTTATTTACTCATTCAGCTTCTCACCCTAGTGAGATGATATGATGTCCACATGTATGGTTCTGATTTATTTAACTTATGTAGTTTTCTATACAATGGAGCACTACTCAGGCATAAACAAGGATAAACTGGAGACTTTCATAGGTAGGTGGGTACAACTCAAGACCATACTCATAACTATTTTTTGAATTAATGAATGTATCAGATTTTTAAATACAAATTATTGCCATAAAGTTTGGAAAATCTTTGAGGTGTAGCAACAAAATTCTAATATCTAAGAGGATATTAAGTAAATTAATATAGTACTTTTATCAAATATACTTTATAATCAATTGTTTAGGGCAGTGTGTTATTCTATGGATGCATCCTTTCATCACCTCAGGCACGAAGCAGAGAGCACAGACAAATTTTTTAAAAAGGAAACAATTCATGCTGGCTTTTCATAAAATCCCTGCATCGCGTTTCATCTTCTTTGGTCGTTCCTCCATTCTTTGAAAAGAAAGAAGTTGGCATCCCATCCTCTCGCCCTCTGTCTCTGTGTCTTTTTGTGTCTCTGTCTCTCTCTTCCCCTCTCCCCTTCTGTCTCTCTCTACTTACTATCAGGATGTTAATAAGAATTCATTTAGCATGACATTTATTCAGCTCAGTCATCTGCACTGGAACTCCAGTTGTCCTATGAATGAATTAGTTATGCGTGTAGAGTGAGAGACTGAGTTCCTAGATAGTGCTCAAAGATTTAAAAGAAAGTGAAATTATAGCCCAAGGTACTGTTAAAATGCAAAAAACTATATAAGATGTGCTACTTTGGTAAAACAACATATTTTATATTGGGAGTGGAATATATTAAGAAACATATATCTAAATATGAAGCAGCTACACCCAGTTAGAGAAACAAGGTTTTCAAGAATGTGAATCAATTTTTTATTACAGGTTTGAATTTTTTCTACTCACAATTCTTTTGAACTGTTACTTTGGATAGCATGAATGAAGTGTTTTTTATAAAAGCAATTCTGTTGAATCAGCGGTTCTGTATAAATGTGTGTAGTATTATTAAAATATAGATTATATGAGAGAAAATTAATGCCTCAATGTTAACATTTAAATTGATTTTGTTTTGACAAATTGAGCACATAAAAAACACTAAGCAATCATTTTAAAATTCTAGGACAATGTTTTGACATTTGTATAAAGCACACAATATATTTGGGAGAAACACAAGGGTGGCTATATTTGTGAAATTTAAACTTACATGTCCTTTGATAAAGCAATTCTAATAATTTTTCTTACAGAAATTCGTTTGTGTGACTAAAAGTATATAATAATGCAAGATGGTACACTATAATAGAAAAGACAATAAAATACTATTTATTCAAGAATGAGGTAAATTAAGGGACATAAAGACAACAGAATACAATTTGTACCCTAAAATCTGACAGTAGGATGATATATATATATTAAAATGAAGTTTGTTAAGAAAAATAATTACATTTTAAAATAAAACCATGCATAGTTTTATTTTTCTAAAACCAAAAAGTACATGTACACATACTATTTTTTTTAACATAACAAATTTTCTAATGATGTACCCTGAATACGCCTCTGGGCACAAAAGGGGGAAGAAGATTTCTGCTCTTTGCTTTGTGTATTTCTATATTCATGAAAATATTTTTATATTATTTCAGCTTCTAGTGTCATGGAAGTAACGGCTATGGGACTTGCCTAGAAACAACAACAACAATATGGGCAAAATATTGAAACAGTGGTTTTCAAACATCAGGGAAAACAGTGCGATTACTGAAAGAAGCAAAAGAAATGAAGTTATGCCTATAGTTGTTCCCAGCTACTTCCTGGAAACAGTTCTGGGCAGCGATTTAGAATGGAAAACTTAGACTGATATCAGGCTGAGTTGAGAAGACAGAAGTGGTGTGCAAGCATGCAGGGATTACTGTGCCAAAGTACCTTAGAAAATGGAGCCACACAGAGAGAAACAGATCAAAATGTCTGGGAGAGTAAACTGAAGAGAATTACAGTATACCCCAATACAACATAATCCAATTCCCCAAAACCGGTAGTTAGGAAAAGGTGAAACACTTTTAACAGTGGGCCATTCGAATGGTCTCTGAGGGCACAGCTGAGGTGTGAATTCCAAGGCGAAAGTGAGGATTGATAGGGGCCATCATTCACTCATAGTCTGAGTCTCTGAGCTCTGCATGGTTCTGTGTTATGGGTCTCAAAACCAAAGGAGCAAAGCAAGCGTGGCCACACTTATGAACCCCAGTGATGCACAGGAGGGTCTGTGAAAGTCAATGAAAGTTGCGCTTGGGAGACTTGGGGTCTGCTTGGTTAAAGGTATGGATTTATAAAGAGGATGTTCTCTGGACAGCAGACATAACATGGATATTTGAACTACCGGCTACAAATACTGCCTCGTTACTTCCATCTGCTTGTTTCCAGGGACTGAGAGGGACGGAGTCAGCATACTAACCTGGATAATTGACTTTGATTAGAAGGAGAAAATAAGGCTTATTTTATAATAGGGAGCAAGGTCAGATACATATGGATCAAGGTGCTTCTTAGCACTCCTTGCTGAGTTTTGTGAGTGACATGGAATAACTCCATCCTGAGAAGTGTATGATTGTCTGATGAATGAGGCCCACTGGAAATGAGGGCCGGGGAAAGGTAATGTTTGGTACATGGAGTGTACTGTTGAAGAAGCCATTGAGATCTGCATAAATTAGGTTGGAGAAGCCATTTTTCATGGATATATATTTATTTTATTTTTTAAATTAAGTTTATTGGTACATTTTAAATATACATAATGATGACTTTCATCATAGAGACTTTGTGCCTGTACATGGGTGTCTAAATTTCTCTTTTTTTCTGGATAAGCTATTTAGATACACAAAAGAGATATTTAGAGGTGTGGAACATTTGACTGGATAGCAGGGAAGGATTTCCTGTGGTCCAGAGATCAAATGAGCTGATGCTGAGTGCAGTTGGCCCCAATTTGCCTCTTTAAAGTTTCCTTTCGTAAAGAGAAATCCATGAAAGGGCAGGGAATTGTTTCTCCGAAACAAAAGTGGAAATGGATGTTTGTGCAGGGAAGGGTGCACAGTGGCAGCCAAGAGAGTTTGCTGCCACCCATAAGAGGAAACTTGCTATAAAGAGAGCAGTTAGCGAGCCCTTTCCATCTGCCACAACTTGCCAGTCTGAAGCAGAGTTCATGCCAAGGATTTGCTACACTTAGACAGCTGATACACTGTTACTGAACAAGGAAGGAGATACAGGGCCAGGTCATCTTGCTCAAGGAAAGTTTCCTCTGGCAGGCAGTGTTTGCACTCAGGCTTTCCAGCAGCCTTGGTGAGATTTTTCTCAGAGTTGTGTTGAAGCATTATGCCCTCTGCTCACAGCCCACCCTCCTTCCTTCTCTCCTTTCGCAGGTGACACACCTGCTATTCAGGGTGGGGTTTCGGTAGGGTGTCTGTTCCTTTCCAACTTTACCTTTCCCTAAATAGATACTTTGAACATGTAATTTCATTTTTAAACCTTCTTTTGAAGAACTGAGGTGGCACAAGAACGTATCAAAATTTGTGGCAGGCAGGCAAAGCAGTGCTCAGAGGAAAGCTCACGTTGTTATACCCTGTGGTATAAAAGAAGAAAAGCCTGGCCTCAGTGATCTAAACCTTCATGAAATAGAAATATAGCAAAGTAAACCCTGAAGAAGCAGAAGGAAAGAAATAAATTAAAAATCAAAGTATTAATGAAATAGAAAATTTAAGAAATAGAGGAAAATCAGTGAAATTAAGTTTTGAAAAGATCAACAAAATTGATAAATTTCCTAACTATTCAAAAATAAAGAGAATAGTTTCTAACATCAAGAATGAAAAAATAAACATTACTATGGATAATAAGAAATTAATCTGAGCAACACATGCCAATAAAATCAACATACTGGATAAATGGAAAATGTTGAAATATACAAATTTCCAGCTCACTTCTGAAAAATATTTTCATCTGAATAACTGTATATATATTAAGGAAATATAGTTATGTACTTGTCTAAAAATAATTATCTAAAGATAATCTGTGGCACAGATAGTGTTACTTTTAAATTGTACCAAATATTTAGTAAAAAATAATTCAAATAGACGCGAAGTTCCCCATGACATAGAATAAGTGGTGATTCTTTTCAAATAATTTTATGAGGGTAGAATTAACCTGACACCAAAAGCAGAAGGAGACATTAGGGGAATAGTGGTACCATGGTTCACAAGCTTAATTATTTCCACAATTCTGATCGCACACCAAGTTGGAGGAGAAGCAAATCAAATTCAATAGTTAGGTTCAGTGTTGACCTTTTGGGGAAATTCACAGACCAATATCCTTCATGAGGGTAGATAAAAACAATTCTTATCTCAAATGTAAGCAATTGAACCCAGCATTATATAAAAAGGTACCCTATCATACCAAATTCAGGTTTACCTCAGGAATATATTTAACAGAGAACAACCAATACAATTCATGTGATCAATAGACCACATGATGATCCCAACAGATGCAGAAAAAATATCTGACAGAATTCTAAAATTATTTCTGATAAAAACTCTTAGAAAACCAGGAATAGAAGGGAACTTCTTCAACTTGGTAAGAGGTATCTTATAGAAAACCTCTATCTAGCACTTTTTAGTGGTGGAAGATGGAATAGTCTCTTAGGTCTGGAAAAACATGTGTACGGTCTCTTGTTCTCACCACTTCTATTTAACATTGTGCAGGAGGCCGTAGTTACTGGAATAAAGCAAGAAAAGTACATAGAAGGTAAAAGATAGCAAAGGAAAAGGTAAAGTTGCCTTTAAGTTATTTTTATGACTTTACAACTCCAATAAAATTTGAAAGTGGTTGTTGAAATTGAACTATGCTACAGTTTTACTGCCTCTTTTGTTGCTGATAAATATGCAAAGAGATTTAATTTTATCAGAGAGAATAATATAAATGTTAGACTCATATTCTCTTTAAAACTATCAACTATCAATTGATATAAAATATATTACCTGCAAAGTCTCAGCATCATGAAAGCACTATAGCTAATTTGTGAAAGTAGTTTGACCAGTAAAGCATGAAGAAAATTACACATAAAAATTGGGATCGCTGGGGATATAGCTCAGTAGAATAAGCGCTTGCCTAGCAAGCACAGGGTCCTGAGTTCGATCCCCAGTACCACAAAAAAAAAAAAAGGAGAGTAAAAAAATTGGGATGGACAGGTGTGATGGCATTTTCTCTCCTCAGAATTATCCATACAATTAAGCATTAGTTTCAGCAGAGTGTGAGCAATTTAAAAATCTGGAAGAAACTGCCTTATCCTTTGCACTTTCTAAAGAAGATGGTGAATAAATTCTATAAACATAATCATGACTGTTTGGTTCATAACTCAACTTTTAAGCATACATTATGTAAAACTACAGTGAAATAATGGGTAAATACAGGTAATGATCAATCAGTCACAGAGGCAATTTCTGGCTTTTTAAGCTTCAATTCTCAGATTGTCTTTGTAATAATTGTGTTCTATAAGTTCTGTTCTAAAAACTTTATAGTGGAAATAATGCCATTGTTACACATTATGATCTTGGATGCAAAATAATATATTTTGGCAAAATAACATACTTTCTACTTGGGAATTTTATTATGAACATTCTAGAAAAATGTTACCTTAACAAAGGGGTAAAATTGCTGTGCAAATATATTGCAGTCTGTACACTGTAAAAATATTTTGTCCAAATTCTTACCTTATATCAAGCAAATAGCCCACATTTTTTACTATAATTTAATCATATTCAGAGATTGAGTGACCATGTTCCACAAAGTGAGAAAATTGCAGCTATGCGGTGTTTTCCTATTATTTTAGGGAGGTAAATGGAAGAAATTGTGTCTTTTTCATCATTTTAGTCCTGATAACCAGTTTCTGGGGTCTTTTCCTCATCCATCCAATAAACTTCATCATTAGGGATAGCAGTGTGAAGCAGAGAAGACCTAACCATCAGGGCACACAGGCTCACGGTTTGGTCTCTGGCACCAACTTACTTTGCATCTGTAATTAGTTCACTCTGGGAGGCCTCGTAATCTTATCAGTAGAATGTAAATAGTGATAATCACCCGTGCACCTCAGAAGTGACATGTGTAAAATTAATGTAATCCATCTAGATGTGTCATTAATTGGGAAACATCATTTAATCTTATTTTTTAAAATTGATAACATCTTTAACTTCTGTGTCCCCAAAATTTGTGTGGACACAAATTTGTGTGGACACAAATTTTGCCACAAATTTATGTCTTAAAAGGAGTGTTGAGTAGTAGAAAAAGTTAGATACGCATTTGAACCGTGGCCCTATCATTACCAGCTGTGACATCTGAGACAAGTTACTCATTCCTTTTGAGTAAATCTGGAAAATGAAATCAATACCTTCTTGTGGAGTGTTGGACATTAGTTGATAGATAGTATACCTAGAACATAGTGTCTTCTAAGTGAAAGTGGAATTATTATTAGGTAATAATTCCCTTTCTCATGTGCTTCAGGGACAATTTAAGAGCTAGAAACAGGATGACAGATAACCACATCATCATTTCATGTTACTCTGAGCTTGAAGCCAAGATTGGAAGGAGTATCTATAGGAATTTTACCTCTTCATGATACTCTCCGGATGACCGTGGGCAAGGTCTCCAATTTTTCTGTTCCTTCATGTGTAAAAGTTTACAGTATGATCATTTTTCAAGGGATTTGAAGGGAAGATATATAAATGTAGAGGGGTAGATATATAGAAACAGAACTTCTCTTCACATATGCGTGTGTAAGTGACAGGGGCTATCTATAGCTGCATCTGTGTTTATAGGTCAGTTTCTTCTAGCCTATGCCTGGTACATAATAAATAATTGCTCAGTATGTTATCATTTTTACTGAACTTGCTAATTATCAAGGATATCAAACTTATTATCAAGTAGCTGCCCATTGAACTCATCCAGTGAATTCATGCTTAGTCTTTCTTGCATAAGAACTGTAATGTGCTCCACAGTCTTGCTCATCTTTATTAGTCACAGGACAAATTAGATTTATCTCGGCAATTTAAGTGTCTGCTCCAGAGTAATATAAAAAATTATAAAGTCACTCAAAGTGTCTCTATTTTGCCAGCTCAGTTCTGGAAGCCTGCAGTGGCGGAACAGCGGAATTCATTCTTGCCCCTTATTGTTATCTTCTCCTTGTATTCTACTCTTCAGAGATGTCCTCTACCTACAAGCTGGGGGTTCTGCCCTACCAGGGTTAAGGCCAGGAAATATGGTACCAAGGAAATCCACTATATTACCTGGCTATTTCTTTGCAGATTCACGTATTCTTTCTGAGTCTTTCTCTCATGGATACATTTCTCTTTATTTTGTATTTTTTAAAGGATCCTTCAATAGCATATCTTGTTCAGGGAAATGAATCTCTTGGGACCGGCCATTTTCCGCTCTCCTTGTACTTGCTGGTGTTCTGACCTCCTGTCCTCCATAGATCTGACAGAAAAATCATCTTTTGAGGGGAATACATTTGAACATGATCTTAGGCTTGTATTTAACTTGACTCAAACAAAAATTGATGTTTCCCTGTCTCATTTTTGGAGTATAGTTCACTCTCAATTCTGTCCTTTCTTTTTTTTTTTTTTTTTTTTTTTCTTGGCTGCTTCAGGCCCAGATTCCATGGATCACTCTTCAGGCCTGTAGAATAGAGCTGCTCTGGCACTGATGTTCAGGCTGTCCTGCTGTGGATGGTTGGGGGGTTGGGGTGGATTGACAACGGGTGGGCAACTTGTAACACCCAGCTGAACTAAATCAGTGTGGCACTGGATGTGGAAGGCCCACTGGAGGGTTGTTGCCAACAAAATAAAAAGGAGACCTGGAGGAGAAGAAGAGGTGCCACTAGGGGGCTGTTGTTTCTCCTGGAGGAGTTTGTCAAGGTGCCACTCCTGATATGAACTCAGCTATTCTCATCATCAAAGGAGCATGGGACCTTGCTGTCACTGAGAATGGCTACGCTTCACTTTGGGGGAGCTCTGGTCATTACTTTGAGTATCACCCTCCAGTGAAGACGGTGCAGTGTTCAGTCTCCTGGAGAAGCATGCTGCACTGGCTTTTCTGATATGAACTCAGCTGTTCTCCTCATTGGAGGAGCTCAGGACCTCACTGTTGCTGAGGATGGATATGGTACTTTTGTGTGTGGGGTGCTGGTCCTTTGAGCATTGGTTCCTGACTCCAGTGCAGATCCCTCAACCTGCTGATACAGATCCTTCATCCCGCTGGCCCGGACTTTCTAGTCTCCACTACTCACCTTTGGGCCTTCCCAGTGCAGATCTGTGAAACGGACTCATATGACATTGTCATGGGCCCTAGCCCTCCAGTTGGATTTGTGGTGGGTATTGTTATGGGCTCTAGGTCTTCAGCTGGACTCATGCAGGACATTTGCCTGGGATCCAAGCCCTCAGCTAGATTCTTCTGGTCTCTAGGGTAGGCACGTATTTCCTGCACTCTGTTTGTCTATGACTCTTTGGGTGACTATTATAAAGTAGTCCTGTACATTATATGTCCTGTATTGTATTTGCTTCCCTGCAAACCCTGACCACAACAGGGTGGGTACCTGCTCTAATTTGGATCTTAACTGTCCTCCAAAGGCCCACGTGTTAAAGGTTGATCCACAGAGAGTGGCACTATTGGAAAGTTGTAAAATTTTACCAAGTGAGGCCTAGTGGGAGGAAGTGAAGTCATTGGGGAATGATCCTTGCTGACTTAAGGACGACCTTGAGACCACAGTTCCTCTCTCCTCTGACCTTTGCCATGAGAAGAGCAGAGGATGTTCTACTACATCCTCTCTGTCGTCCCACACTGCCTTACCACAGGCTCGGCAGTGAATGGGGACAAATGACTAGACCCAAACCATGGGAACTGTGAGCAACAGAAACTTTCCTCCTTGTAACTTCATCATTTCAAGACTTTGCTTCAGTAACAGGAAGCTAATGCACAGCCACCAACAATTACTTGCAAACAAACTTTCTCTTGGATTCCTCAGATTCTATAGGCTTCTTACCTTAGCATGTGATACAAATGAATCTTTAGAACCAAAGAATTCTCTCTAAAGAAGTTCCCTTGTCCATATTAAACAAAATTACAGGCAAATAACATACCTCTAAAGATAGCAGAGACAAATTCACAATTGAGTAGCATATTTTGCAAGTAATCTTCCACTTTATGTTTTTTTTTTTTTTTTTTTTTTTTGGCGGTACTGGGGATTGAACTCAGGGCCCTGCGCCTGCTAGGCAGGTGCTTATTCCACTGAGCTATATCCCCAGCCCCCAAGAAATGTCAAGTCTGTTTTTTTGTTTTTGTTTTTGGTTTTTTTTTTTTTTGCGGTACTGGGGATCGAACTCAGGACCCTGCGCTTGATAGGCAAGCGCTTATTCCACTGAGCTATATCCCCAGCCCTATCTTCCACTTTATGATTCCATTTATATTAGTCTCAGATTTCAGCATATGGCAGAGTAATTCCATTTCAATATCTGTTTGAGATGTTTCATATTTTCACTCCAGTTAAAGTTGTTTGACTCCTGCTCAAACATAGCATTTTGTTGTTGTTGAAGCACAATGTTGACATTAGGAAAAGAGAAAAAGAAAAAATGTTCAACAGTAACTTAAAACTTTACAATTTGGTCTCACGTAAAAATACTGAGCTTGGAACGATATTGTATTGTGCTTTACGTTTTTCTTTTATGGAAAAAGCAAAATTTCATAGCAAAGTAATAGGAGTATAACAATAGTTAATGAATTGCACATTGTTATCTTTAAAGTAGTTATTCAGAGTACAAGATATGGGCATAAAATATTCTCCAATTGATATTGGCACAATATTGTGCTTTTATATTATTATTAACTAGGATGTTAGCAGTTATGAGAGATTATAATGAGTAGACCTGTTACTTTTTTAGTGTTTATGAATGTCATGTGGAAGGCAGAATGAAAAGGGATAAATATATATGACATTAATTAATGCACGATTAAAGTTGTATGATTAGTCTGTAGATTTTTATGGCATGGGGATTCCTTTGATTACATTGAAATAGTTTTTAACATTTCTAAAAACACTCAGAGGTCTTATCCCTTTATTGGGATTGGTTGTACCATCATAAGACATTGAAAAATTTCTTTTGATATAGACCTAGTCATAGAGACATTGTTCTGGCTAATTGAAAGTTTATTTTTTGAAGGACAAATTTCTTTAGAAAAGTGACAATTCACCAAGCAGCAGAAAAACAAATAACAAAGGCAGTATTGTCTTTTAGACTGGTGGGCAGTTGAGCATGTTTGATGTTCTCACTATCTTCAAGGTGAATGTGGCAGATACAATGTCTACATTCCTGACCGAAACTTAGCCACAACTTATTGGAGTAAAGCTGGTCAGATGATTGCCAGAGGTGGCAGGTTGTATTGAAAAGATAGGGAATTTTAGGACTTTCTATTTCAGGGTGGCTATACATTAGAATTTAGTGTGCAAGAAAAGAGCTTATCTATATAAAAGATTAAGGTTTATATGTAGAGGTGAGACCAGGTCATGTAGTCTTGTTAAGGAGCTTAGACAGTATCCATGGTGTAATAGTCGGTCAAACAAGAATTCTAAGTTAGATAGTAACCTTACATGTTTTGACATTTTGTTTTACAGATTGTAAATCCCTTAACAGCAGGATCCACTTATCTATGCTTTAAATGATATTAGCGTTTCATACAGTGCTATGTACTTAAAAGCTACTCAACAAATATGCTTATTAGTTAGGAAGAGGAAGACTTGCTCCTGGGAAATTAGTTGCATGAAAATATACAACTAAAAGTAATCTCCCAAAAGCTGAAGAGTTTCAGGTTAAAAGAGAATGGAACTTATAATAAGTGTTATTTTATCTATATATGACAATTTGGTGCAGATAAGGATTTCACTAAAGGAAAAAGTAGAGAATTTATTTTTTAAATTTTTTCCCAGTTCTTATAGAATTTTTATTGGTCAAAGGTATTATACTTCTATCTTTTATCACATTAAAAGCACATCAAGATAAACAACTGTAATGTCTTGATTTATTACAACAGAGTGGTTAGCTTATTTATTTATTTATCTTTACTTTTTTATTTTTAAAAGTAAAAAAGAAAAAAAAGAAATTAACAGACACAAAGTAGCACAATAACAGTACAATCAAAACTGAATTATAGACAAAGTGACAGGGAATTACAGTGGTTGTTGTATTACATATTGATAACTTCAAAGTTTATGCTCAGGAAAACACATATAGATATACAATCTTTATCAAACAACCAATCACTAGCTGTTCCTTACCATAAAGCGACATAAGTCAATAGTGGAACCATGTTAGCCATCCTGCATATACATACATACATACATACATATTTGTCCCTTTCTTCCTTTTCTCCTTCCCCTCATTCCATTTGCTCTTTACTTTTGAGCAGATTCCCTTCATACCTCCTAATTTATATTCCCACTTTCAGGTTCTTACACTAATGGTACAATACATTTCTTGCATACGTACCTCTGATTTATTTCACTTATGAGTATGGTGTCTAATTGTGACCATTTGCCTGTAAAAGCCTCAAATTTGTCTTTCTTTATAACTGAGTAGTATTACATTATATAAAAATGCCACAGTTTTTTTGTCCAGTCCTCTGTGGATGGATGTTTGGGTTGCTTCCACAATTTAGCTATTACAAATTGTGCTGCTATAAACATGGGTGCGCATATATTGTGGTGCTATGATGTTTTCAGATCTTCTGGGAAAATACCCAGAAGGGGAATAGCTGGGTTGAATGGGACCTCTAGACCTAGTTTGCTGAGGAATCTACAAACCACTCTCTACAGTGGTTTCACCAGTCTGCATTCCCACCAGCAGTGGAGAAGAGTTTGTGTTTCTACACAGCCTTGCTAGCATTTGTTATTGTATAATTTCTTAATGCTGGCCAGTCTTACTGAGGTGAGATGAAATCTCAATGTTGTTTTTATTTGCATTTCTTGAATGACTAAAGATGTAGAACATTTTCTCATATATTTATTTGCCATTTGTGTTTCTTTGTCTGAGAAGTGTGTATTCATCTTAGATGCCATTTGTGGATTAGGTCTTTGAATTTGGACAGGTCCATGTTTTTTAATTTTTTGTATGTTATAGAGAGAAGATCTTTGTCCAAGGGGCAGCCAGTTAGGATGTTTTCCCAATTTGTGGGTTTTCTTTTTACTTTGCTGGTGATTTCATGAGATGTGCAAAAACTTTTCAGTAAGATGAGGTCCCAGTTATTGATTCTTTGAAGTATTTCCCTTGCAGTTTGAGTTTTGTTTATGAACTCTCTGCCTACTCCTATGTCTTCAAGATTTTTACTTTCTATTCCAATAGATTTAGAGTTTCTGTTTTAATATTGAGGTCTGTGATCCATTTGGACTTGAGTTTGGTGCGTGGTGATAGACTTGGGTCTATTTTCAGTCTTCAGCAAGAGGCAAGCCAATTTTTCCAGCACCATTAAAGAGGCTATCTTTCTTCCAATAAGCTTGTTTGGCCTCTTTGTCGAATATTAGGTGGCTTAATGTGTTTTGGGTTTTGGCTGCATCTTCCAGTCTGTTCCATTGATCCTCAGGTCCTTTAGCCAGTACCAGGTTGATTATTATTATAGTAGCTTTGTAGTACAGTTTCAGGTCAGGGATTGTGATTCCACCTGACTTGTCCTTATTGCCCAGGATTGATTTTGCTATTTTGGGTCTCTTGTGGTTCCAGATGAATTTAAGGCATGTTTTCTCTAGATCTGTGATGTATGCTAATGATAGTTTAATGGGAATTGCATTGAATCTGTACAACAATTTTGGTAGTGTGGCCATTTTCACCATGTTGGTTCTTCTTAACCACGAGCAGGGAATGTTTTTCCATTTATTGAAATCCTCATCAATCTCTTTTTTCAGAGTACTGTAGTTTTCAATGAATAAATCTTTTACATCTTTTGTTAGATTGATTCCTAAATATTTCAATTTCTTGCATGCTATTGTAAAAGGTATGGTTTCCTTAATTTCTCTCTCAGTCTGTTTGTTGTTTGTGTATAGGAATGGTATTGATTTTTGGGTTTGACTTTGCATCCAGCTACTCTGCGGAATTTGTCAATTAATTCAAGGAGTCTTCTTGTGGGATTTTTGGGGTCTTCCATGTAAAGTATCATGTCATCTGCCAATAGTGATAGCTTTACTTCTTCCTTTCCTATCCTTATTCCTTTTATTTCTCTCTCTTGTCTAATTGCTCTGGCTATATATGTTGAATAATAGTGGTGACAGTGGACATCCTTGTCTTGTTCCTGAGTTTAAAGTGAAATCTTTCAGTTTTTGTCCATTTACTAAGATGTTGGCTATGGATTTGCCATAGACAGCTTTGATCAGATTGAGGTAAAGGCCATGTATTCTTATTTTTTCTAGGCTTTTTAACATGAATACGTGTTGGACTTTATCAAAGGCTTTTTCCACATCTATTGATATAATCATGTGGTATTTGTCTTTGGCTTTATTGATATGATGTATTACATTAATTGATCTGTGAATTTTTAGCCATCCTCCCTGCATTCCTGGAATGAATCCAACCTGGCCATGATGTATAATTTTCCTTATGATTTACTGAATTCTATTTGCTAGTATTTTATTGAGTATCTTTGCATCTATGTTCATTAGGAAGATTGTCCTATAGTTCTCTTTCTTGGTTGGGTCCTTCTCTGGTTTTGGTATCAGTATAATACTTGCCTCCAGAAATGAGCTAGGGAGAATTACTTTCTTTTCAATTTCATTGAAGAGTTTGAGGAGTGTTGGCATTAAATCTTCCCTGAATGTTTTATAGAATTCTGCTGTGAATCCATCAGGGCCTAAGCTTTTCTTTGTTGGTAAGTTTAAAAGTAGAGAATTTAAAGTCAGATAAAGTGAGGGTTTATTGCTCTACTTGATCAGATTTACTTATTGTACATCTTTCCATGTCCCCTTGGTTCTCAGCTTTCTTTATCCATGAAGCAAAGTTAAAAATAATTCACTTATAAAGTTGAGTGGAAATTAGACTGCAAGATGAAGGTAACAAGTTTCTGATTCAATAAATAATGGTGATATTGTATATATAAGAAATCTTTTAGATATTTTAGTTTCACAATCTTATACAGCCTTGTACACTTGTGTGACATTTGCTTAGAATATTGAAAAAAATCCCAATTTTTTTTCTGATTACAAAATGACATGCTAATTCAAATTGTGTTTTTTCACAAAGTTGATTGTACTTTATTTTTCTATAGATAGTAAGTAGCAAAGTGCCAAATAAAAGACATATATAAATAATCTTTGGAAAAAAAAAAAAACCCAGTGAGTTCAGTTCCTAGAGAGACGGAAGGTTTTGTGGGACCAATGTTTGTGTTTTAAATAAAAGCTTGTAGTCAGGGAGGGAACTCCATGATTTAAGATGACTAAATCCAGGATTCCTTTCAAAATGTTAATATTGCAACATATATCTAAATTTTGTTTTGAGAACTGCTCGTGGAGGAATTGTAACATAGTTTCTGCCACTAACACAATTTATGTGCTAATAGTTTACCATTAGCAGAAAATTTAAAGGTGGAAAATAGATTGCAAGCTTATTTCTTCCAAGGTAAAAATAACCAATGATACAATTTTTTTAGTAAAAGAAGAAGAAATACCAAATTACTCTATTACTCATACATTCTTTTTTTTTTTTTTTCCGGTACTGGGGATCGAACTCAGGACCCTGCGCTTGCTAGGCAAGCGCTTATTCCACTGAGCTATATCCCCAGCCCTTCTATTACTCATAATGCACAGTTACATAAAAACTAAGATCTAATCTTATCCATTCTAACCAAAGGCATTAGAAAAATATTTGCTATGAATAAAAGCACATAGAATTCATTTATCATGTGGATCTGTGACTGCCCCAAGAAGCCATCATCACTAGCAATAGGAGCTACCCTTTCAAAGTTGCTTCTTCTTAAAATGTTGGGGCTGTAGACAGAAGACTAGTAATATAGGAATCATGACAATTTAAGGTAGAAATGATGGAACAATAGCAAATCCAACATATGTCTGGAGTACATGTCCTCATTACACATCTTGAGAGATCCAAGCTCCTCCTTACATATTGGCTCAAGATGATCTCCTTGGAGAAGTCTTCTCTAAGCCCCCTGAAGTGACTGAGTTGTGCTCTCCCCAGGTTAAGTTTAAGTTCTAACCCCTAATGAAAGAGCTTTGGAGATAGGAAGACACACAAGTAAGAAGGCCTTGTAATATGCAGTACGAAGTTGGAGTAATGCAGGTACAAGTCAAAAGGTGTCAAGAATTGCCATAAACTACCAGATGCTCTAAGAATCAAATGACTTTTTCCCAGAGCCTAATGAAGTTATATGGGCCAACCAATACCTTGGTTTCAGGCTTTATCCTCCAGAACTATGAACGATACTTTTCTCTTGTTTTAAGCCACTCAGTTTGTGGTTATGTTACAGAAACCTTAGAACCCTAAGACACCTCAGAGCGCATCTAGTTCCTTTGGATAATCCTCCATGAGATTTTGTTCCTATTCCTCAAAGCCCTCTTAAAAGAAAAGCCTATGGATTAACGTATAGTTTTCCACATCTTTTTGCCTGCTGGCATGTATGCAGGACGTCTGTGCAGAGGGATGTGGCATGCTTTGCTTTTCCGTATATCTCCAACACTTCTACACTGCCTAGAAAAAATAGGTATTTAGTAAATATCTGTAAAACTGCAGAAATGGAGTTATATGTTGTTTCTCCTTAAATGTGTGGAGATATAATTCTGAGTTCAAAGCTGTTAGTTCCTATGTCAGAAATTTTTGTTAGGTGTAAAAAAAAAAAAACCAGTTAAAACAGACAAATAAATGAGTGGTACAGTGGCTTTATATTTTACAAGTTGAGTAACAAAACTAGGTCTGAATGAGAGCTGATCAAACTGCTTAAACAGTATCAACAGGATCTAGACCTCCTGCAAGCTGAAAAATGCTTAGGACACCTGCAAGTTCCACATACTTACAGCACACTGTATCATCCAAAAGGAGAATGATCAAGATCATAGTTTGTGCACATTTCACAAGATTTCTGTTCTTTATTGACTTGCCTTTTGGCAAATCTGCACCCTTGAACCAGTAAAATAGTTTAATTTAAAGTCTACAGGTGGAGGTTCATTTTACCCCAACTACAAGGTGAAGAACTAGGTGGAATAAACTCACTAAGCAAAAACTGGTAACAGAAAAAAATGGACGCTAGAATGGCAACCAATGCTTTTGCATATAGGTTACAATAACATCTCTTCCAGTTTGAAATACTTAGTTTATTCATGAGAAAATTTGTGCCGTAGAATAAACTAGGTGGGGGCTGGGGATATAGCTCAGTGGAATAAGCGCTTGCCTAGCAAGCGCAGGGTCCTGAGTTCGATCCCCAGTACCGCAAAAAAAAAAAAAAAAAAAAAGAATAAACTAGGTAGATTGGCTTTTAAATGCATAGAAGTGCTTGAACAAAAGAATGTCAACTCAGAGGTCTAGGCTTGGCTTTAGGATGCCTACTGAATTTATTTAAATTGTTTAATTTGTATTACATTTTGCAGATGGCATGAAGAGTAGAATAAAGTGTTTTCATTTCTAATGCCTCTTATGTGACTTACAATAAAATCATGGATGTAGTAGGGGATAAACTATTAATCACAGAATTCAATCAACATTGAATTTATTCTCAAATGTAATTGACATTCTTCAAAAGGCTTATAAACATTTTCATAGAAGAAAGTGAATTCATAAAAATTACTAACAACAGGGCTGGGGATATAGCTCAGTGGAATAAGCACCTGCCTAAGCAAGCGCAGGGTCCTGAGTTTGATCCCCAGTACCGCCAAAAAAAAAAAAAAAAAAAAAAATTACTAACAACAGAGTGATGCAAAATATCTTGCTAAACCTTAGAAGTAAAGTATTATCTACACTTTCTAATTCATTTCTATACATGGCAAAGAATTTCTTACCAATGATGCTTTAGTAAGCATGTTAGTCTATGAAATGGATTATTTAAAATACATATGAGCCTTTGTGATTTATACAAAGATTGTAGAAGTAATTATCTTAAGGCCATTAGAAGTATTGATGTCGAAGTGTGATTATAATAGATGATTTTTATGGATTATTTATAAATATATACAAAATACAACATGAATGTTGATATTACAATAGAAGGCTTTATATTCTCAAAACTATGCATCAATTCATGATTTATCATGTAAAGTTGCCTTCTCCATGTCCATTAAAAACAAGTAAGAAGAATACACATGCATAAAACATTTCTTTTGAAGGAGAAACTAGTATTAATTTGACAGGTTTTGTACTGTGTCTCTAATGAAAGGTTATGGAGGGGATTGACAGTCTTCTGGACAATATGAGTAAAAGACTTTTCAAGAATACCCAGCAATCTATTATTTGATGTCACCAAACAGATTTTCTGATTAATTTAAAAATGTCTAATTTATAGGAAAAAGTTTGCTTTGGCTGGTGGACAAATGTATTGATGTATACTCTAATTGAAATTAATAAACTGACACTCAGGTTTTTAAGCAGTGCCTCGTGAATCTGACAGATTGGAATTTTAGCAGTGCAAGGAGAACTGAAGTTAATTCCTGGAGTGTTACAGCTGCGAACTGGAATGCTACCGTGTTGGCACCTTCACCATGCAGACCCTAAGCATTCCCTACCTACTTTTCCAGGAACAAGTATTAGGGTAATTAATGTAAGGCTGGGAAACAAGAGAAGGAAGAGAACTGTCCTTTTATAAAGCAAATTAGAGAGGAAATAACATGTGGTAAAAAAATTCAGGCCATGTTCAGGATTCTGAGTCAAGAAATTCCACTAGAACTAGATAAATAAAGCAATTATCTGGAGCATAGCTACCAGGGTATTTATTAGTAATAGCTTTCACCTGAAAGGATGCATATGCAATTAGCTGTAAGTCTGAACTCAGCGTTTTATATTAATTTGTCCAAAATTAGTGCTTACATTTTAAGGAAGAAAATAACCCATCATAGTTAGCAACGTTTCTCGGGTTATTTGTCGCTCTCCTCTTCATATGCATTCCAAACTAGTTGGACAAAAACAAAACCACGTAAGTACATAATGAGTAATTGTTTTTGAGGCTTTGAATGATTTTTCCTGTAACATTTAATTCATTTAAATAGGCACAATAATACTATGTGATGAACTCACTGACAGGAGAGCATAAATGAGTTCTACTCCTTTCATTTTAGCTCTACAGGCAGAATGCAGAGAAGTATCCTACACGACTTGTACGCGCTACTTCATGCGTTCAACAGTTAGGTACCAGGGGACAATGGTGAGGAAGACATCAAAGTCTGCCCTCATAGAGTTTACAGTCTTTCACAGAAGAGGTCTGATTATTTAACCAATTACTGTAACAAAGAATAAGGGCTCACCATTTTGCATACAGCTCTTCCACTAGCGTTTCTACTCTTTAAAGCATCAGGTTAAGTACTTTTCTACTGTAAGCCCAGCGAGATCCTACTTACTTGGGCAATAATTAAGATTATATTCATTTGTCATCCAGGCTACAAACTAGTTATTTTTCTTCCTATCAGAAAAATATTCTGCAAACTAAGTAGAATAACATAGTGTAGATAACCTTGAATTACAGTTGAAGTGAATTAAAGTACCTTGAAAATAAAGCATTGTTAAATTGATGTGTTTGTCCTAAATCTATTTCAAACTGTACTTAACACCAAAGAAAACCAAGGCACATTAGCTGTTTGATACATTTTAAAAGATGTTACATAATAGCTACATCTTGGAAACAACCGATGTGCCCATGAACAGATGAATGGATAACAAAATGTGATACCTGTACAAAATCAAGAACTAATCAGCCATAAAAAGAATAAATTTGAATTTATGTAAGAAAACGATGCACCTTCACATCATAATGCTAAGTGAAGGAAGTCAGACACAGAATGTTAAATATCACATGGCTTCTCATATTCGAGAAAGCAGAAATATAATTAATTCAAAGAGCAAAACAAAAGATGACAGAAAATAGGAAGAGGGACTATGTAGAAATAGAAAGGGAATCTGGGAAGGGTGCAAAGAAGGGGGAGCAGAGGGGAACAGAAAATAAAAAGGATCAAGATGTGATCAGGGCTGGGGGTATAGCTCAGTGGAACAGTGCCTGCCTGGTAAGCACAATGCCTTGAGTTCAATTCCTGGTACCAAGATGTGATACAGGTTCCCCACAATGAATATACTTCATATATGTATCATAAACACATGTGAATCACAAATATATACTAATAAAAAGGGGAATGGCTTTCAAACACAATGGATTTGAAGGAAAATACTATGATGTATGTAACAGAACAGGAGATAATATTTTTTATGCATGAAGAATTCATGTAAGATGACAAGGGATTTTTTTCCAAAAAAATGACAAAATACATGAAAAACTCAGATATAGATGAAGAAATCCAATTGTTAATAAATGCGTCAACAAATGTTAAGCCCTCTTTGCAACTAAGATATGAAAATGGAAACAATTAGATAACTGCATATTATTTTAACATATCAAATAAAAATTACAAAGAAACATAATGCCTTTCATTGGAGAGCTTATAGTTGAAGAGGAATCTTCATATATTTTTGGATAGAATACAACTGGTACAACTTTTTGTGTTATTGCTTTCATAAATACTTATTGTAAATAAAATGCATGATAAAATATTATAGAGGGAAAGAGTGAACATCAAAATTATACACAGTACTTAATCATTACTTCAAAAATCCTTATGTTCACTTCACAGCAGTGCTAGTAAGAATCCTCCCAAGTGGACCGCAAAGGGACCCCACTACCCTCGGGTGGAGACACTTGGGTTGGGAAGAAGTTGACATGGAGGACAAAATGTGTGCAGCTCCTGAGACAGGCAACTCAGAGACCAGTGAAAATAGGAGACTGGGTTGACTCCACACACCTCAGTGCCAGTGCAATTATTTTTGAAGAAGACCTTATAGAGAGGAAAATAATTTAGAGTGGAAGAAAGGGAAACGGTTCTTGCAGGTTGCCTTAGAGTGTGGATCAGGAGATGCAACTGGGAGCATGGCGAGGGCTGGCTCAAAAGAGCACAGCTACGCTCTACTCCCTGCAGAAATCGCCCCTTTCCTTAGGGTCCAGAGAACAGCAACAGGCTGGGAATGGCTGAGGAAGGCACATTCCTACTAAGTTCACACTGCTTGGCTCCCAAATGCTATAACAGCTTGGGGTTTTAGTGCTGGTTTACCCAGTGGATGATTTAATAAACTCCAAATCCATGGAAAGATTGATACATTTTACTCCTCCCCATTCGAAAAGGATTTCTCCTTTACTCCCTCCCTCCCTCCATCCCTCCCTGCCTCCTTCCTTCCTGCTTTTCTTCTTTCCTTTCCTCTCTCTTTCATTTTCTCTGATTTAAAAAATTGTCTTCCTTCCCTTTCCTTCCCTTCTCCCCTCCCTCCTTCCTTCCATTTATAATTATTTAATAAGTACATTTTTGGTGTACATGAAGTTTACATTCCTTTTAGGGAGTAGATGTGTGTACATAACTCACCTTGATTCTTTTTCATTGCCCTTTCCCTCCCTACTCACTTTCCTTTCTCTGTCTTTAAATTCATTGCCCGCATTTCCATTATTGTCATTGTAATTAGTTTTAGTTCGTGTTTATGACAGTTAATGCTTACATTCATTGTGGATATATATCTGAGTACTTGATAAATGAGTTTTAAAAAGTTTTTTTGGTACTAGGAGTCGAACTCAGGACTTTGTACTTGTCAGACAGGCCCTGTGCCACTGAGCTGCATCCCAGGCCTGACAAATGTGAAGCCGTTTTACTTCTCCTTCCCTTCCTCAACCTCTCAACAAAGAAAACTTTCCTCCACTTGGCTTTGGGAATGGAGGTAGGTATTTTGAAGAGTCTATGTCAACTTTCACAGGTGCAGGGAAAGTGCGTGTGTTGAAAGTATAGTAAGCATATACACATGGTAGGATTCCCAAGAATCAAGGAACTAGTCAGTTGGTCAAAAACACATAATATGTGAAAAGAGAGAGGAAATTTGCTACAGGATCCTCTCTGGGTGCTCTGGGCCAAATGAGAGAATACATAGTAAGAGAATACAAGGAAAGAATATACAGCAAATTTACAGAATACAGCTTTACACTCAAAAGTACTAAAGGCCCAGTTAGTTAAAATGGGTCTGTTATACCCTATTTTTCCTCCAGACTACATGGTTGGCATCTGTCATTATAACCTGGGGTTATGACCAGTGTGCACGCACATATCATTCACTTGTAGAAGAAGGGGACCATCCCCTACGCCCTTCTGACATCAGTCAAGAATAGGTACTTGAGACACGATCAAAGACAGAGAAGGTCAAGCCAATCAATCCTGTATCTGAAATGACACAGGTCAAGATACTGTTTATGAATCAGGATGGCGTCATTGACTCTTGTTTTTTTTCTTTTCTTCTTCTTCTGAAACTGAAACTTTTTTGTGATCTGCATTTTCTTTTGTTTCCAAAACAAGAAAAAATTTAATTAGAAGAATGGCATTGTTTTACATGCTTGCTATTATCTTTTATGTTTGGCTTATTAGAATGAAGCCTGTATTTAATGTTTTTCTGGAATTGATTGCTATGGTTGTAGTTCATGACAAGTAACTGGAAAGGAAAACAATTTTTAGTAGCCTTTTTCAGATAGTGAATATTCTTCACTACTATGGCAAACCTAAGCATTACTAGTTTCTTAGGATTTGCAAATGTGTTTTCTGAAATAATAAAGAAGTTTCCTTCATATCTTATACACTTCATCGCATGAAAATCCACTGGTCAGTTTTGCATTTTGAATGGATGATTTTTCCAAGTAAGATTTTATAAAGAGGTATCTGCTGGGTGTTGTAATTGTGTATATCCTTTAAATATGATATACATCATTATACTCTGTGTTAAGAACTATTCTTTATTTCATCATTTAGTCCTGCAAAGCTGAAGAGGTCGTGGTGCCAGACAAAAATTTCCAAAGTCTGAAATTTTGCTTCCAAATAAAATGCTGCTATTGACAGCAAATAGGACCTCAAAATTAGAAGCTCACCTTTATTCGTGTTCAAAACAGGTCTGCTGTATTACCTGATTTAAACATTACAGTTACGTTTGTACCAAAAGATTGTATGATGTCTCCTAAATACGTGTAATTTTTATGTATAATTTAAAAATAAACAAATTATTGTTTTTTGCAAGATATGTGCTGTATAGTCTGCATATTAATAGGATGTGTGCTAAGTTTTTTAGTAGTAGAAGTGATGCTGTATAAATCACGTAGTTTGTTCATTCCACAGCTCCACCGTGAGAGCTTTCCCCTGGACAGCCAGCAAGATCTGGAATGCAGCAGAAACGCTGTATGCAAACATTCCACTTGGCCACGTATAACACTAAAAGCAAGTGTTCTCAAGTTTTTGTGATATAACATAATTAATTTTAGAAAATTCTGTGGTTGCCCTTTGCAGTGGATCTAGTGACTTTTATATGACAGAATAGCTGAGATTATTGGCGTGGTGTTGCCACTCCCTCGAGTCACGGGAAAGTGCTGGTGTCCTAACTCGCCAGTATTTTTGTACCTTCTGCACCAAAAAAAAGTCTAACAGCAAAAAGGACTAATATTTCAGAGATAATCTATTAGATAAAAGATTTGACCGAATGAAATACCCAAAGGGAGGAGGTTTTTAAAAAAGAGAATATTGCAAATATATATATATATATATATATATATATATATATTTTTTTTTTTTTTTTTTTTTTTTTTTTTGTGGTACCAGGGATTGAACGCAGGACCTTGTGTTTACCAGGCAGGTGCTTATGCCACTGAGATATATCTCCAGTCTGCAAATACATTTGAAATGCTTATTTCCTCCTATGTAAAATTTGTTTGCCGCCTTCTTTCCTAGATATGATTACTGTCTTTCTATGAGCATGATTTTGTACCATCATGGGTGTACACTCTTGGTATACAGACACATACTGATCCCGAACTTGTAGTATTTCAAGGGTCCCTCACATTACCCAAACTAATGTTTGTATCACATTGTGCTATATTTACATATTATCATACAAGTTACATTTTCTCTTCTACAGTATTTCTGTATATTTATTCAAGGGGTATGTGTAGATACCCCTCCTTTATTTAAAAATTGTACAATATCCAACTTCATAAATATTCCAGTTTTAAAGTATGGATAAACATATATAATATTTATGTACTTTCCTTCAGTTGTCTAGATATTCCTGTGTAGTTTCTGAATTTGGAGATTACAATCAACTTAATTCACATTATTCATAATATAATTCTTAATGTTTATAAGTTGGCTGCATTATGGAGTATGCTGTTTTTGGTTTTAACTTGGAAGCAAGGACTATAATCATTTGGAATACTACTTCTGTAAGAAAATATATTTCAGCTTTTTAACAATATGAGATCAAACAACAATGTTTTGTGATATAATATGTTTTTAACTTGAGAGAACTACTTGTCTTTTTAATTTCTTACAGCAGACTAATAATATAACAGCAGGGAGTAACCTTGAGGTATAGCATTAACATGTAGCACATTCATTTCTATAATACTGTGCCCAACAAAGCAAGTGTAAAGAGAGTCCCGTTTTCTAGTATGCAAGAAAATTAAAAAAGGAAGATAGAAAATATTTTTCACTATAGCTGTATAACCATTGTTCCAATTTCTAAGGACTGAAGGTAAACTAAAAACCTTGGATAATGGAAATTCATTATCATGACTTAAAGGAAACAAACTGTGCTCCCAAATATTCCCAGTAATTTGTCTTTTCCAAGCCATCTAATAATGAATTTCTATTTATTTATAGATTGAGGCGGAACACCTTTATCCACATGGCCAGGGAAAGGTCATCCTCTATCAGTCTACATTTATCTGAAGTTGTGTGAACCTAGAATTTTTATTTGCTTTTGACCCCAAACCAGATAGCTAAGTATCCAATTTTGTATTTACAGACCAAGAAAGCACAACAATTTCTAATGGCTAATTTCCTTTAGTCACAAGTGTAACATCATCCCTTGTCAGGAGATATCTACATGGAATTGTCAGTATGCAGGGGATACTTCAACTACTACACTGGGTCTGATCTAATAAAAGAACAAAACTCAGCCCCTTCCTATTAACAAAACATTCTTGTTAAACTTCCTCATACACCAGAGGGAAAATAATTTTCATACCAATTTTACCACAACAGAGACCTGATAAATTATTAGTTTCATGTGTTTTATTTCTCATAAAAGATATGTCCTGTCTGTGGGGCTTTCAGGAGGCAATTAAGCTTATCAGTCCTTTTAATGCACAATTCAGAAACTCATAAGATTTAAATTAGAATAATTAGCTATAGTCAGTTTCAAAAAAATCTAATAAATAGAATTAATTTTTACATAATCTAAAAGTCTAACAGCTTTACAAAGCTGTTGATGGTTGTACTTTCAAGATCCATTTAAAAGGAAGAAACAAAAGCCTAATATCTTTAAAAATAAGACAGTTAGAAGAGTAATTGTAAAGTTTTGAATGACTGTAGCTTTAATTAAACAATTTACAAGGCAGAGCCAGGTGTGGTGGGGCAGTCCTATCATCCCAGCGCTCTAAGATGTGAAGACAGGAGAATTGCCAAAGCTGGAACCCAGTCTGGGCAACTTAGCAACTTAGCAAGATCCTGACTGTACATAAAATTGGAGGATGCTGGGTTGAAGCTCAATGCTACTATGTTAATTATATTAAACTCTTTTGTAACTGTGCTATTAAAATTTATATAGATATTTGAAGACTCTGCCCTCTTATAAGTAAAAGCCAAGATGGAAGGGAGCACACATAAACTGAGGATTCCTCACCATGCAGATGAAATCTGGGCTGCCCAAACCTTCTTTCTTATGGGCTAGAAATATTTTTAAAATGTCAAAACTGCATAAAACCAGCTGTGTACATGGTAAAATGTAAATCATATTTTTTCTTGTAGTAATATTAAAAATCAGAAATGTTCTCTAAGGTCAGGACATCAATCATAAGAGAACTGACTTACTTTTCCTGGCAAGGTCTACTCGCTACCACAATCAAGCGATAAACCTATGTCCTTCTTTACCATTTCAGTCATGGCATGGTTCAGATCTCGGTATTTCTTAATTTATTTCGGAATTTTCATCAGTGAAATGATTTATCCACACTAAGTGCAGTGACAAAAATCTATGTGTGGTAATTTTGTGCTCTGACAAAATTTGTATCTCCTATTAGCTATTTTTGTCCACCCTGCCTCTCTCATAAGAGTTGGTAGATGATAATGTTTCACAATATAAGCTCAGGAGTTTATTGTTTGAATTTGAGCCACCACTTGCTAGATGTATAGCAGTACACAAATTATTTCATTCTATGTCCCATTTTTCTGATCTGCCAAATGGGAATTATGTTAGTATTTACATTTCTCCTGAGGATTCGAATGTTTACTAGTCTATGTAAAATACTTAGCAAAGTGTCTGTCACATGGTAAATACTATGAAAATGTTTGCTATTATTATGTATGTGTTTAAATATGGTCATAAGTTCCATTTTTAAAAAGGCTAGTGACTTCAAGAAGCAAACGGAGTGCCAGAAAACAGAATAAAGATGAGTGATATAAGGTAGAAGAACTATGGTTGAAGGTCAATACATTTCTAGTTCCTGAAAAGCCTAGCGTAGGCGTCTGTGTCTGTGTTCATCGCCAGGGTCACTTCCACCTACCTGGATTTGGTTGTCTCACTCACGGGACCTGGGCTTCTAGTAGAACAGAGTTACAATCAGGCATAAGGCAGTATTCTGGGTCAGGACCAATTTCTGGTCCTCTATTCCATGAATTTTACTGAGTAGGGACCTGCAGAAAGAAGGTTTTAGTTTTCTAAGACCATACTGATTTTGTTGAATCAATACTCTGAGTATTTGAGGCTCAAATGTGTGTTATACCTGTGTTGTCCATAGGTGCAATTCACATTTTCCATAGAAGTGCTAAAAAATCTATTAAAAAATACTTTTGTTTTCAAATTTGCCTGATAATTTTTCTTCTTATATTACTGGTTTGGAGGTAGGGGAGAAAGAGGAGGGATGAATTGAGGGAGCCCCTTGGGTTTTTATTCTTTCATAAAACTTTAAGACAATAGGAAATATAATTCATAGAGTTTTTTCAAAATAATAATAATAAAGAAAAATTAGTAGTTCCTGGAGAGTCTCTAAAATTTTACTATGTTTAAGAATAACAGAAAAAAAAATCACAATTTACAAAGCCAAATGGAGTCTTAAGCGAGAGGTAAATGCTCTTATATATAAACACATAAAGGGAAATAGGAGCCCAATATCTACTTGAAACGATCATCTACCTAGATGAAGAGCATTCCTGGGGCACATGTCTGAATACTTCATCTGCCCCTAGATACAAAAATTATAGAATAAATTATAGAATTATATTGGGGCAATGGCACTAAAAAGACTATTCTAGATGTTCGGCATTAGGAAGATTAGATATAATTTTGCTTTAGGAAATCAAGAATCGTTTCTTCTGCTGTATACTGAACACAGATAAGATTGAGTAATTAACACCAGCTAAGAATAGGCTGGTAGCAGATGGGGAAAAACTTGTGTATGAACCCAAGATATCTCAAGGTGAAAGAAAATTTTAAAGTAGCCATATTTTATTTATAGAAGTTTGAAAACAATTAGGTTTACCATCATGATTATTTACATCATTGCTTTTTAGTTGTGCTGTTTTCTAACATTTAATTGAGTAGGAAGTGCTGTTTATTAAGCACATTGCTTCTGTAAAGATTTCATATTTATGGGAAATAAAACTCAGAAGAGTGAATGATAGATTATATTCTTGTCCAAGTCACCCATGTCTAATCTACCAAGGGTTTACACACATTAGTAATTTCTGTGTACAAGACCTTGATCTAAACACTTTGCTTCAGGTAATTCTTAGAGCAATCCTTGTAGTTACTAATATTATTCCTATTTGATAGATAAGGAAGAAATCTGGATGACATAGTCAAAGATGTAGGACAAAATTTATTCCTCATTTGCAAAACTTTGTCAATCAAGAATCATATATGACAACTATATTTCAAAATTAGAGACAAAATAAAGATATCCAAATGTCTTACTTACTTTTCTCTCATTGCTGAGGAAAAATATCCGACACCCTAAGAGGAGAAGTTTCTTTAGTTCTATCTGTAGAGGTTTCAGTTCATAATCAGCTGGCTTTCGGGCAGGGTAGTGTGACACAGGGCAACAGTTCATGGTGGCAGAAGATACCGAAAAGCAATGAGAGAGGATTGTATGCAGGCTACCTGCCATAGGGTGAGTGTAGTGCTCACATCCTTAACTTCAAAATTAGACCATGAATCAACCACAAACTCTAGATTCAACCCACCCCCATGACCACATGAGGCTTTGAGGGGACATCCAGACATAAACCATAGCACCGAGATAAGCAAGACCTGAGAGAATTTCTTGTCAGCAAACTTTCCTTACAAGAAAAAAAAAACAGTTTGTTAGGGTCAACACAAGTGACTCCAGACAGTAATTTGAATCCACATGGAAACTTCATTTTAATGACTGTATAATATTCAATTTTAGAAAGCAATCAGAACCATAAAAGAGCCAAGATTTTCATAAATTTCAGTCTCTTTCTGAAGAAGCTGGGTGGGTGACTTTTCTTCCTGTATTCCCAATTTTAGCAAGTATATCCAGAGGAAACTGTCTCATAAGGGTTGAATCCGTAACATTTCACAGGTACCCAAAGATAAATTTAATATTTGGGATCTTTGATGCTCCCTCAGCAATTCTTCATTTTTCATCCAGTACAGTTCAATGTCCTTGGGCTGTGCTGATTTTCAAGTCCCTGCCATGTGGTTTGTCAAACTTAGCTGCTCGCTGCTCCACATTCAGGTATGCCCCACATTCTCACGCCATTAGGTTGTTATTCGCATGTTGGCGTCACACTGCTTATTTATTTTCTGGGATTCCTCATTTGCAAAATCTTCCTGGCTTCAACAACCACTTCATGCTTCATTCCCTCAGTGGAATTTTCCTTCTACTCGTCAGCAAGGAAGGTCTTCTACTGAACTCTTTATCCATGTGAGTTTTTCCTATAACTTTCATTGCTTTCTAGTTTGAATCATTTGAAGGAAGTCTGTATCAGCAGCTACTACCTGAGACTCTGAGAGGCCCAACAGGTAACAGCTATCTCTCTCCTAGCTGAGTTCTGAACCAAACAAGAAATGCACCTAACAAATGGGCATCCAATAGCTCTTGAATTACTGAGAAGGCCAACACATAGTTTCTAGCACTAATTATCCACTTTGTCACCAATAATGGCACCTTGTAAAATATATGGTGTACAGGAAGGGACTACACTTAATGCTTCCCACAGGCAGCTGGCTCTGAAGTGGCAGGAGATGACAGGAACTCAGTTTTGAATACCCAGTTCCTCTCTTCTGCTCACTTTCAGGCGACCCTTTTCTCTTCTGTGGGAAAGAGAAGGAAATGAGGCAAGGGAGGAGGAGATTCAGTTACAGCCTCTTTTTATGAAAACCAACCAGCCTCACTAATGTGGCTCAGTTTTTAGGTCTTTTAACCCCTTGGGATGAATCATTAAGCCATAGTCACCCAAAGGTGTGTCTCCTCTGGAAAGGCGATCAGTACCCTATTAGGGATTTCTGTTCTAATTTTCCTGAGGCTGATTCTGAAAAATTACACCTTTGTAGATTTTATAAGAAGGCCCTAAAAAGACTGTTTTATAGTGGAAAACTCAGGAGTATTCCTGCACAGTTATTTTTAAAGATTCCAAGGTCATCTAAATTCAAGCCTGAAATTTAACTCCCTATTCTATTCCCATCACACAAGATGACAGGTATTGTGCTCCTTAAGAAAGTCAGCCTCTTTAATTTTGCATTTTGAGCTGAAGGTCACTAGAATGGTCATAATTCCTCGTGGGTTCTGATGCACCTTGGTGCTGAAGAGTTTAGAAGTCATACAGAATGATCACAATACTTTCATGATATCAAGGAATGGACACAATTACTCTGCCTATTTGAGTAATGACAGGCAAACTTACATTGCTAGAACCCATTAAAGCTATTGGCAAAGCAGAGGCACAGTGGTACCTAGAACACTGAGAGCTAGGCAAGAAAAACCTTGAGGCATGCCTCTCCAGATCCAAGGTGGTCTAAGCTAGTTGTCTTGAGTCCATGATCTGCAAACAGAAGGGGAACCAACTGCTTGAGAGGTTCATCACACCTGGGAAATGAAGATTCACCTGTGCATATGGATCTTCTCTGAAAAGAAAACATAAATGACTTCTTGCACTTTTAAAATATTGCCTTGCCATCAGCCACACACAGTGCTGTATTCAGTTATTTTTGAAGGAATATTTTTCAAACCCATCACATTCAGAATCCTTTGATTGCCTCTGAACCCCAGGAATATGTTCTGAGAAGACTCTTCCTCTTGACCAATCCAAGCAGGATCTTTGGTCCTGCACATCTGCCATGTGTTGTTTGAATGTTCTGGTATTTCAGGCCTTTCTTGAAATATGAAGAGCGCTGATTTAATTAGGAGTCTATTTAATTAGGCAAATGAGAGAGGATAGTGACTTGGATCCAAGTGGCTGTGCTGGAAACAATCTAAAAGCATTCTGAAGACAAAGTAACCATAATCTGATTATATATTTGCTGTACTGTGGGGGGAAGAAAGGAAAAAGTTACAAAAACTAATATTTTTGGCCCATGCTACCAGAAGAATGAAATTGCCACCTACAAAGTGAAGCGTCACCTAAAAACTTCCCAAGAATCTGTAAGTATTTTAAGTAATGTGTTTCTGATTTTATTCTTCAAATTTGTCCAGAGACTTTACAAGCACTTGATTCATCTGTTCCTACACTCACCCTGCAGTTTCTCTACCTGGAACTCTGTCAGAACAGATACTGGTAGAATCTAGCTATCAGCTCCCTCTAGAGTACTGAGGTGTTAAGCGTTTGTGTACCTTGCTATTCTTTGAGAAAGTCGAGGGTATCTTCGGTGTCACTTCTTAAAAACAAGTTTTCAAATGCATAAAATAAAATATATATAAATAAAAATGATAGTATTAAAGAATTGTCAATGGATGTTTACATTTGTGTCATAGTTATGTATATGTTTCTTTGTTAGTGTATTAAAAGACCTAAAATTGAATAACTAATTTTAAAGTAACAATGAATATAGGGATATTTTAAGATATTGTAAATAGGTAATATGGCATGAAAATACTGTGATATATATTATGACAAAGTCCTAACTACTGCACATAGCACTGTAGTGTGTTACCTGAAGTCATAATGGAAGGAAATGCAAAGTTTCACTTGTCTATCTGAAATGAAAATATAATGTATTTTCATTGCCATCCAAGTTCATGGACTGGCTTTGAAAATCAAGGAGTTGATCTAAACATGTGTTCTGTAATTAAACACTAGAACTTTGGGATGAGGAGACTAGAGTCAAGGAAGACAAAAATAGATTTCTCTCTAACACCTAATATATGTGTTGAACTATGCTATGTGTTGAAATAAAAATTATTTGTTACAGTAGAAGATGCATGGCCATTAATCCTTCTCAAGTACTTATCCCCCATATCTTTGAACTTTGGTAGGGTATGAGAGACACAATTTTCTTTTTTAACTCCATATTAAGAGAAGTCACTTAAGTTCACTTAAGCTGTAGTTGAGCCACTCTTTATCCCCTCCACATGCTTAGTGATCAACCCGCTTAAAGTAGAACAGAGGCATAAAATGGGAACAGAACACATAGGACAAATTGGGAAGTAGGCTAAAAGTTAAACCCCAGTGGTCATCAGGAATCTAGCGGTCTGACACCTTCTGGGAAAGGTAAACCTTGTGATAATTGTGTGACATGCTTGTAAAATTCCCCAAAATGAGGTAATGGTTACTATGGAAACCTAAAAATGTACTTAAACCAAAGGTGAGACCAGGATCAGGCTGGACACCTTCTCTAGCTCCTGGTCAGAGACTGCCCATCAGCTGGCTGTCCAATAAAGCTTTGTTCTTGCCTTTTCAGCCTTGTTATAGTTTGTGTCTGCATATATCCCCAAATCCTCATGCAATTATGTGAGGCTTTTAGAGTTTATGACTGATCCATGATCCAATGCTGGGATTATGGGTGTGAGAGCTATACCCTAGGGCAGATAGTTGTTATGTGTAAGGGAGAGAAAGAGGCTGCTGGTTGCCATTCCTCCATTCTTGTGCTTGCTGTTTTTGCTGTGTACCGCCGCCATGAACTGTTGCCCTCTGCCATGTGCCACTGTGCCTCAGAACCAGCCAAGTATGGACTGAAACCTCCACAAACTATAAGCTAAATAAACCTTTCCTTCCTTCATTTTGGGTGTTGGGTGTTTTGTCTCAGGAATAAGAAAAAAGTAACCAAGACAGAATTTGATACTAGAGAAGTGGGGTTGTTGCTGTGACTATATCTGACCATGTGGTTCAAGAGGCTTTGGAAATGGCTTGTGGGAAGAGTTTGGAAAGGTGCAGAGATGTCACCTGAATGCCTAGTGCTGGAACTCCTTCAGCTATTCTGTCTGGGAGATTCTGGTCAGAGCTCAGAAGACCAGAAATTTGATAGAAATCCTGCCATTAAAGACCAGGTTTGGAAGGTTTCTACTGCAAAGAAGGACTGAATTGGTTGTTGAACTCCAGATGATGTTTGTTATGGCTTGGCAGAAAGTTTGTCTGCATTTTGCTCCTGTCCAAAGACTTTGCCTAAAACTGAGATTAAGGTCGGTAGCAAACTGGTTAATCTGGCAAAAGAAATTTCAAGGCAGTCGAATGCTGGGGCAGTGGCATGGCTATTGTTGGGGCTTTTAGCTAGATTTATATTGAGAATGAAAAACAAAGAGCCCAGCAGGATGATTTAAAATGTTGTGAGTTTGGCCAGAAGGGAAGCGCTAGTCAAGCTGTGGATTGCAAAGGTGGAATTGAGGAGATCCTGATTGCTGAAGAGGAACAGGAGAGTGGAAAAGATGGCCTGAGAGCATCACAAGAAGCAGCAAGTCTCCATCCTTTGCAATGTCAAAACTGCAAAGGTGAAAGACCTTGCCTTGAGAAGGAAGCCACAGAATGCCATGTTCCAGAATGGTGGCAGCGGCTGCACCAGATTCCAGAATGGAGCACCGGCCACACCAGTTTCCAGAAAAGTGGCAGCATAAAGAATTTGTTCCTTGAAATTGCATTCAGAGTGCCCAGCGACCCAGGCCCTTGACCCCTATGGCCAAGAGAAAGGAAAGCTTGGCTACTGCTCCAGGTGGCAGCAGACCTTGGCATCATCCATGTGGCCCTGGCTTTAGGTGCATAGAAAATGAAAGAGTTCTGAGGTTAAAGAGGCTTCCACCCAGATTTCAGAAGGCCTGGAAGGCCAGGCGGTGTGCCCCGGAGGGGGCAGTGTATGAAGCTGTGAGTGTGAAGCAAAAGGTGTCCTGGAGACCTCAGAAGTTTAGAAAAGCCAGGACCATAAATCATCTGAGGAAGGCTGCAAAGAGGGAGCAAAGTGAGCCCAAGGGGGAAGCCCTAGGAGCTGTAACCACTGAAAGTGCCATAGGGGTGGAATCATACAAGCCCTTTGGAGCTCATAATGTGCCACAAGTTGCCTCAGCTTTTGGATTTGGAACTACAGGACATGTTAGCCCTGCTGGATTTTGGACTTGCTTTGGTCCCAATGCTCTCTATCCCCATGTTTGTACCTTTTGTAATGGTAATGTATATTTTGTGCCATTGAATGTTGGAAGTGTTTAACTTTCCATTTGTACGGGGGCTCACAGCTAAGAGTTTGCCTTACATCTCGGAGGAGACTTGGAACTTGGACTTTTTAGCAATGCTGAAACTGTTAGGACCTTGGCAACTCTTGCAGATGGACTAAATGCTATTTATATAAAGGGATGTGCATGAGTCTTTGTGGTCCAGGTGTGGAATGTTATGGTTTGTGTCTGCATGTCCCCCAAAATCCTCATGCAGTTATGGGTGGCTTTTAGAGTTTATGACTGATCCATGATCCAATGCTGGGATTATGGGTGTGAGAGCTATACCCTAGGGCAGATAGTTGTTATGTGTAAGGCAGAGAAAGAGGCTGCTGGTTGCCATTCCTCCATTCTTGTGCTTGCTGTTTTTGCTGTGTACCGCCACCATAAACTGTTGCCCTCTGCCATGTGCCACTGTGCCTCAGAACCAGCCAAGTATGGACTGAAACCTCCACAAACTATAAGCTAAATAAACCTTTCCTTCCTTCATTTTGGGTGTTGGGTGTTTTGTCTCAGCAACAAAAAAAATGTAACCAAGACAGGCCTCTTGTGGGTATCTGCCTTACTGGACTTGCTTGCGTATCAGCTTGTCCCGTTGTTATCGATACTTTCTGGAGCAGTTCTGGAGCCTCCTTTGTGAGACACTTTATAAGATGTGATAAAAAATTACAGTGAATGCTACCTCTGAGTGCCGCCCAATGGACAGGCAGGCTTGTAAAACATTATAGTGCATCTTTCTCCACCTTATTCTCTGTCTGGTATCATATGACTTCTGGTTCTTCCCCAAAATCAAAATGACTATTAAAAGGTGTCTTAGTTAACTTCCTCCTTGCTGAGACCAAATACTCATCACCAACAAGAGAGTAAAGATTTACTTAGCTCACAGTTTATAGATGATTCAGTCCATAATGAGCTGGCTCCAGGGCAGGGTGGCTTTGTAGAGAACATTTCATGGCAAGCCGAAGATAGGAAAATCAATAATCAACCTTAACAGCATCTTTCTGCCCCTTTTATTACTGTCCCTAGGCTGCTGGAATTAGAGGGGTGCCAAACCAATCAGAGAACTGATCACATACCCTTCACCGCAGCATCACACACTCTAGATTCAGCCACCTTTGAAAAGTACACTCCACCATATGAGCCATGGTTGCATGAAGCTTCGGGGGTACATCTAGACCAAACCATAACAAAATGAAAGGTAAAGTTCTCAGTCAATTCAGGACATGGAGGCGGCTAGGATAGTACAACTAAAGACACTGATGAAAGTGGACTTCCAGAGCTGCTTCAGAAAATGACAAGAATGAGGGGATGTGTGTTTAAAGCAAGAGGAAGTATTTTGAGAGGAATTATTGGCAAAGTGTCTTGCTGTATAATAAATTTAAAAATATACTTACACATTCACTGTATTGTGTGATCACACCTGTTAGGGTTTGTGTCTGGATGTCTCCCCCAAACCTCATGCAGTTATGAGGGCAGGATTTTCAGAAGTGGTTGAATCTACAGTTTGTGACTGGTTCATTGTCTAGTGCTGGGTTGGTAGTGTGTGCTGAGCCAGCCCTGGGGTGGGTAGCCTGCATACAACGTAAGGGAGAGAAAGACATTTGTTCCTCTGTTTTGCCACTTTTGCTCTTGCTGCTTTGACTGTCTTCCACCACCATGAACTGTTGCCCCTGTGTCATTGCACCCTGCCCTGGAGTCAACCGAGGATGAAATAAAACCTCTACAAACCGTGAGCTACATAAAACTTTCTTTCCCTAAGTTTGGGCATCAGGTATTTTGTCTTAGCAGTGAGAGAAAAGTAACTGAGACAATACCCACACATCACTTTAATTGTGAAAGGAATGTTGCATGTTATATGTTTTTCTATATTGTTGACTAGAAATTCGAGACATTGAGAGTCAGAATGATTTGTTCAAGTTTCTGTAACAGTGAGGGTTCTACCTCAGACATGCAACCCGGCCTGCCCCACTCTAAAGTTCAATCTAGGAATCACGATGACCTCTCAGTATCTGGGTAGAAATCTTAACTACTGTCCAAATCCACAAGCACCCTCATGCCAAGGTTGAAGTTCAAGTTGTCTCCATATCCTCCCATATCTTTGTGGAAGTTCACACATGTAGCATTGAGCCTCTTAAATTTTGATTTGTAACTCTTAAACTAATTGGATATCTTCAGAACACAAAAGAAATATCAAAATATTTTAAAGTGCTACTGCTTTTGCCATCTTTGTAGAAAAGCAGTGCAGGAGTAAATGGAGGTGGCTATTGAGAAATCTGATCTCTGGAGAGATCCTGGATAAACTTAAACTGTGCTAGTTACTGCATTGCACACTAAATTAAAAGACTTCCTGGAGGGCCTCAACCTGCCAGTGGGTGTATTCTTGGTTATGAATTGTATAGAGAAGCTCTGCAGGGAACAGCATCCAAGTCCCTAAATTAATGATAATCACTCCAAAAATAAACAAACTAATTAACATTAACTATAATGAAAACACAACTTCTTATTCAATGGTTCTGATTATATAGTTAGTAAAACACAGGGTTGGAAATTTCTTTAACTGAGAGAAGTAATGGTTGCTAACACTGAATCTTCTCTTTTTCCATTAAAGACCTCCAGCACATTAATTGCATCGTCAGCCTGTTTATTGATTGTAATGGCTTGCAGTTTGCTAGAAATGAAAGTCTCTGGAGTTGCTTTAAGATTCCTTGAAATTTAATACATACAATGATTTGGGGATAAAGAAGTTCCGCCGGCCAGTTTTAATTAAAAAATACAATACAGTGAAAAATAAAACCGTAGGTTGGCCAAATTACTTTTTGCTCAGTAGGGAAAAAATCCAGATAAATCAGACTTTTTTGCATTTGCTTTAATAATGAGGAAGTACAAACCAAGCAAAATAAATCTCTTCTTGCAGAAATGGTGATTTGTTAGCACTGGAAGTTTTATTTCTTATTGATTAGGTAATAGATATAAAGAGACTCATTACTCTTGAGTGTCCTGACTTGAAGAATATTAACAAGAGACTTCAGAGGGATTTTGAGTAATTCTCTGAGTCTGCATATAAAGGGTGTGCATTTTCTGCTTTGTTTTAACCATATTCTTTAAAAATATAAGCAAGTACTATAGATAAATGCCACTATTTCCAATTTAGTTTTTAAAAAATTTGATTCAGCACCTGAAAATACTTTGAACAAGTGTTTCTTTAATATTTTAAATTTTTCAAGTTAAATGCCCCATATAATTTTTAATGTCCTTATGTTTTGTTTGTGTTTTGCTATTGTTCTTTTTGTACTATTTTACTTAAAATAAAAAAATTATATTAAAAAATGCTTGTGTTTGTTCTAAGAAAGTGCAGCATATTGGATTATTGAAAATCTTCTGAAACTTAAAATACCTGAAAATAGCAGGATTTCCAGGTATAGCTGATGTTCGCAGCTCCAAAGTAATATTTGTACAAATAGCAGATTCACTATTCCTGATCTATTCTTAGTGTGACATTTTAGGGAACATCTTCATTATTTTTTGCTATTTCACAAAGTACATGACAGAGATGAAAAAATATTTGTCATTTTTATTTATATTATGCTACTCTGCGATTAAATGGTTTGACTCAAAGCTATTGCCAGAGGAATTCTTACTGCATTCAGTGGTTTGTGGAACTTTGGGGAAGCTACATTAACAAGTCATACCATAGGCTTTGTTTTCCAGTAGGATCCCACTGTATTGCTATGGAAAACAGGTAATGGTGGTGGATTTCAGAGGTCCCAAGACAAGGGGGATTGACTGCAGTTTTTGCTTGTTTGTTTTTTACAAATCTGGTATTCACTGTACCCACATCCTTAGAATGGTAAATGTGCTAAAATATAGTCTTAGAGGCAAGACTCTTCCAACTGGACAAATGTTCTAACTCAGACAGATGATGATTTCTTGGCCTAGGTAAACATGCTCAAGTTGTTTGAGCTTCTTTTTCTTCAAATACAAAATGAGGAGAATAAGATATGGGTGTGTGAGGAGGAAGAGTGATAATACGTAAAGGAAATCTGGTAGAATCTTTAACACACACAAGGCACTCAATAGTCAGCAGAGTGGTAGTTTGGCCCAATGTGAGGAGATCTGAAATACATTTTTATTTTAGAAAGAAAAGTCCAATAAACAGTTCAGAATAAAGGCTTGGAGTAGGGTAAATCTTAAAAGGAGAACAGCCAATTGAAAATCTAGGACAGTAACACAATACAAAAGGCTGATTTCTTTTGCTTTTTTTCTTTTTTTGAGACAGGGTCTCACTGTGTAGGTCAGGATGGTTTTGAGCTCACTTTGTAGCCCAGGCTGGCCTCAAACTTGCAACGATCCTCCTACCTCAGCCTCCCGAGTGCTGGGATTACAGGCGTGTGCCACCACGCCTGGCTAAAAGGCTGATTTCTAAAGCAAATGCTAAGTTGCTTGTTTGTGATAAGGTAATTTCAATATTAAAGTCTAACCCAAGTTTATATTGCTATTGTGTACCTTTTAAAAATGTTGTTAACACAATATGGGGGTATGATATGGTGTAAATGACTTTCCAACTTGAATTATGCCTGCAATATCATTCTGCCTTTGAGGGAGCAGAAACAAAAATGTGTTTCCCTCTACAGTGAAATGAACTGTGTTTCTCAAGATTGGAAAAGGCATCCAGACTGTTACTGCCATGGACACTTTATGTAGGTGTAACACAGCAGATGACCCTTCAAAACTAAGCAAAGATGGACAGGCACCCTGGAACCTTGTAATTCACCTTTGTTCTATATCAGTTTTTGTTCCAGCTGAGGCTGTTTCCAGAGCCCATTCTCCCAGCAAGGCTCCAAGCTGACCAATCCATATCAATTATCAGGTCCTTCTGGCAGCCAGTACTCTTTGGCCTCGATCAATCACAAGGCAAGGTGTTCTTTCTGTCTGCAATTGTACAGTTAGTCTCAGTAATCATCTAACCTCTAGCTTGGCAGCCCTTTCTCTTGTGTCTGGCCATGATTAGATATTCTCTCGCCCACAACACAGTGCTTTCAAGTGACCAGGGACCAGGTGCTTCAGAACCATTTGGGGTGTGAAATGCTGATAGCGAGGTTAAATTCAGACTGTGAATCTCTTGGGAGTATGTCTTAGGAATCAGAATAGGATCCACTGTTGGTGGTGGTGCTGATGGAAAATCTTTGAAGATCTTTCCTTCTACTGCTGAGAGGAGATTAGGAACTACCTGGGATATCATTGTGTCAGTGCTTGATGTGGGGTTTTGTGGGATGCACACAGTGAAGGTTTGGTTTAGCCTCCTAAGATGTATTCCCACATAACACAAGAAGTATGTAAACCCATCCACACTCATTAAACTAAGGAATCAGAACACAAAACCGGACCAGAGGAAGGGAATGACGAGTCTCCTACCTGGCCTTGCTCAGTTCACACATGCAAGAGATTAAATAAAATTTGGGGTCTCAAATTCCAGCTACTAATAAAAAATGGGCATTTGCTACAAAAGGAATTTTCAAACGTTTGCTCTTGGTACCCCTTTACACACTTAAACATTACTGAGGACCCCAGGAAGTTTGGTTCAATCTATCTATGCTTATTATATTAGAAATTAAAAATGAGTTTGAAATACTAATGAAACATTATAAACTGATTTTAAGAAAACATAATGAGCATGATTTCATGGAAAAAATTCCAAGAGGTAAAAAATTTAGATGTTGTCTTACATTTTTATGAATATCTTTATAATCTGATTTAATATATGACAAGTCCTGTATTTTTTGTAATCTGTTGCAATATTTTTTTTGTTTTCTGTATGAAAAAAGTGGGACCTCATGCAGATACATAATTTAAAAAGAAAGAATCACTTTTAATAGCTTTTCAGGTAAGTGTGAATATTCTTGTTTGATATTATATTAAAATTTAAAATTTGATCATATTTCAAACCTGGATTGTAATGCGTTGTGTCAAATCTATCAATGACCTTTTTGTACTCTACTGTATTAAGACACATTAAAACTTTAAATGTGTATTTTATAGATGCATGACTTTATAACTTCACAAATGTTAGAAAATTATAGTCTATTTTAGTATAGAGAGCTTTGAAATGTTGACATGACTTAGCTTATAACAGAATACAATCTCTTGACTAACATCTTGTAGCTGCTTCAACAAAATATCAACTGGGAGATTTAAAACAGCAGACATTTATTGTCTTACACCTCTGGAGGTTAGAAGGCAGAAAGCAAGATGTCAACAGGGTCACACTCCCCCTGTGTAGACCCCTTCCCTTCTTTTTCCCAGTGTCTTATGAGTGCCAGCAGTCCTTGATGTGCCTTACCCTGCAGGTGTATTGCTTTAATTCTGTTTCTGCTCACAGCGATTTCCTCTGCATGCCTGTCTCTGCGCCCTCCTCCCTATTTTTGGCAGTAGTAGAGATATGAATCCAGGAAATTTGCACTGACCTATATTTCTGAACCTTTTGCAATTTATTTTTTAAATTTTAAGGCCAGGTATCACTAAGTCATTCAATTGCTCAGGCTTCCTCAGCCTCCCAGAGTGCTGGGACTATAGTATACCAGCCACCATACCCGGCTCAACTTCCCCCTTTTCATAAAGAAGCCAAACATATTGAAGCCTCCCTGAATGATCCAATTTTAAATTCATTACCTTTGTAAAGACCCTTGTTTCTAAATAAGATCCTATTCTGAGGTACTCAGTGCTAGGACATTACTGTGTCTTTTTTTAAGCGTTGTGATCCAACCCATAACAATTGCCATCTTTAACATCACCATTGAACTCCATTTTAAAATTCATTCATTATTACTGAGTTTCCATGCTCCCTGTGGTAGATGTTTCCCAAATTCTAACTTTTGCTTGCAAGTGGTCTCTGACAGTAAATACCATTGCTGGCGCTCCTTGAAATGCATAGGCTTTGAGCATTTCTCTGCCTAGGCTTCCATAACCACAGCCTGCCCATCAGTTTCCTTTCCAGTGGAAGTGGTGCTCCCTTTTCAGCTTTCAGGCTAATCACTTCTTCCCATGACATCTTGAATGAGGAATCCGGGTCCTAGTTAAAGACCTATGTGTGCTTTCTTGGGCCTGATTTTGGACACTTACAAAGGTGCTCCCTGACCACCTCTGGAGGAAGCTGCCTTTCCACGCTAGTAGAGTTGGAGGATGGTCAGTGAATCTCAGTCAATGCAGGGAGCTGCAGGCAAAGCCTCAGCACCCTGGTGCATTATGCTCACTCCAGATTTACAGAGCTAGCCTTTGTACCTCTGTGTCTAGGTCTGTTTATCTCAGATCTTGGGCAGAGGTCTTCTTTAGATGCCTCTACAAGGATCTCCTTATTGAGAGAAGAAGGGGAAACTGGAGACATTTTTCTTCCCTCTGACTCAGTATCCAGGACTTTTCACTCCTAGTCCCTTCCTCTGTCCTGTCCCATTCTCATCTCCTGGTTCACGAACCTTTATTCAGAGAGGCCAGTCTCCCCGCTCATGTCTGTGCTGATCTACTGACCCTCAACTATGACACTTCCAAGGAGGCAAATGGAACAGGAGGGCTGGTGTTTCCTTTATTGTGGCCTCTTGCTCATATTATCATAGTAAGTGATTCACGCTCTCCGTCTTTCATTTTGGGCTTGCTGCTTAATTGGCTTCTCTGACCCCTGACAGCTCAGGTTCGCTTCCTGACACTTAGAAGAGCTTTTCCTTCCAACGGCTCTTGGCTCTAGCACTTCGCAATGCAGCAACAGCACACCATGCATACTTCCCATTTAAAGATATGGAATGTAAAAGGCCATGTACTCACGGATTGAGTTTAATATTACTTAAATATATTTTACTATATAATGGGGGAAGGAGAGAGAGGAGCGAGAGTGGGGATCGATTCCAGGGCCTTACGCTGAGCTGTCTTCCTATCCTTTTTTATATTTTTACATTTTGAGATAGGGTCCTATTAAATTGCCCAGGTGGCCCCCAACTTGCAATTTTCTGGCCTCAGCGTATTGCGTAGCTGGGGTACAAGGGTGCAACAGCACTGTTGTTACCAAGCCCATTTTTCAGTGAAGCTGCCTTTATCCCTTCACTGAAGGTACACGGGGTGAAGATTGCAGTGACTACAGGTGCAAGGTTTCCGCTATTGCCTTTACTTGTTCTAAGGCACCAGTTTTACTACCCGTTGCCTCTATCATCAGTGCAAATATCAACACAGTGAAGAGGCAAACTGTATATTAATATTGTTCTGAAAGTAGCTTTGACCTCAAGGACCATCTGAAAAGGTTTCAGGGATCCCCCAAGGGTCTTTGCATCACACTCACAGAATATTCTCTGAGCTAGAATCCTTTCCTGTGGTAGTATAGCCTGTGACTTTGGAGAAACTGATGGGATCTTAAGGATTTGGAAATTTCCTCATCTCAGCTCTCCTTCTACGTATGATATTTGGTACTGTATTTTTTTAGGCTAAGTCAAATGTAAAGGAGTTTGGAAATCATGGAGGCTGGTGCATCTAGAGGTATTGAACAAAATTACAGAACCAAGATGGGTCAAATGAAGATTTGCTTTCCTGAAGCCAAAGTCCTTCTGCTTGTGGGCCAAGTTCTATAGAGGGAGGGCAAGGTATCTTTCATGACAGAGAGACTACACTTGATCTGCTTCTGGCAAGGTTGAAAATGCTAGAAATAGTTTCTTAGAAACTGTTGCAAAACCTTTCAGGGATCTCAAACTATGTTTCCATTTGAAGTGTCCCCTGTGTAGTCTTTGGAAAAGTGTGATGGTAATGGTTGGTAGTGATTTACAATAATTTTACACAATAAACACAGGCATGTAAAAGAATTTAAAGCGATCTTGAGCTTCTATTTATCTTTGTAAAACACCAGTATGACCATCTTAGTTCCCTGGATAAAGCCCTGCAGGCATATACAAGATGAAGATCACACTTAATTGAGACTAAAACACGGAATCCTAAGGTGATGACAGTCATTCTGATTATCTTTCCAGTAGTGTTTGTTGTGGCCTCCTGCATTCCTGCTACCCAGAATGGGACAAGTAATATTTTCTCAATTTCTCCAATGCTACTGAACTGTCCTTCTGCCCTGACAGCTTTTCTGTCTTGGTTTATTCAGTCAGACAATCTCAATTATCCTTCAGGACCAGAACCAGGTTTTCTGCATTGCTCTCTGCTAATAGACCTAGTGTAGCCCTGGCAGTGAAGGCCTTGGGAAAATTGTAATCCTTGAAACGTAAAGTAAATGCACAGTTTCATCCTACTGGGGCATCAGCGGATACTGAAAATTTTCCTTCTAAGATAAGGCACAAGAGAAGGATGCACCTTCTCACCACTTCCAATGAACATAACACTAGAAGTCCTAGCAAGAAAAAAATAAACAAGAAAACTGAGTAAGAAGAATCCAAATCAAAGAGGAAGAAGCACAATTGCATCTATTTGCAGATGACATGATCTTACATGTAAAAAAATCTAAAGATGCTACCAAAAGTAATTAGAAATAATAAATGACTTCAATGAAGTGAAGATGCAATGAAGCATACAAAATCAGTTGTATTTCTTTCCTTCCTTCCTTCCTTCCTTCCTTCCTTCCTTCCTTCCTTCTTTCCTTTGAGACAGAGTTTCACTATGCAGTTTAGCCTGGCCTTGAACTGACTGCCTCCTCATCCTCTGAGTGCTGAGATTATAGGTATGCACCACCATGCCAGGGCTTACCAGTTGCCTTTCTACACACCAACAATAAATCATCATAAAGGAAATTCTGTGCAGATTTAGGTCATTTCTCTATTCTTTCAGTGTAATGGAAGTAAATATTAGCACTAAATTTGAAAAATATTAAAACATTATATAGCAATATGTATACAATACAGAATTTGATGGTTTTGTGCAAAATAATTATTGTCCTTCCTCATGTGAAATTTAATTGTAAAGCAAAAGATAACATTATCTATAAATGAGATTGCGTCTAACATTTCTAACCTAAGGAAAAAAATCTATTGTTCATTTTTTTCTCCAATATTTATTTGTCATTTCCTATGTCCCAGATGTTGTTCTAGCAGTCAAGCTCTTTCTTGTGCTCTAGGATTTCACAAGGTACTTGACTAAGTGTATGTATATACAAATTCATTACATTATATTGTGCAATCATTGCTTTACTATTCATTGAAATACTCATTCAAAATGTGGTATTTGAACCTCTATTATGTTATCCTCTTGTGGGCACATAATATCATGAAAGTATGAGTCATGTGTCAATTTTAAATATTTGATTGCTCCTTTTAAAATCCCTTCATTCTTTTTAATTAATAGCTTCCTAACTAGTTGAAAAATCAATGAAATGATAAAATCTCAGTAAATAAGTATAATGAGTTTAAAAGATGGGTGATGTTTTTCATTAAGAGGTATTTTAGCTCTTTATACTTTCGGTAAAGGAGAAAATTGTCTCACTGAATGATTCTCTTCTAGTACCTAAAAAAGGAGACTACCTCATAATATTAAATCTAAGAGTCATAGAAAAAGAAAACTAATGAGTTTGAAGTAGATCTTCTGAAATACAACAAAAGGTGATTTATTTAAATGAAGTATTATTGCAGTGGACTAGAGAAGTTCGCTAACTTGGCCTAACGAGAAATGCTTTTATTACTTGATTTACCGATACACATAATTTTCCATGCACACAATGTGAAATATTTAAGTAATTCAAACAGAATTAAAGACAACTTCAGATGGAGAAGGTAGCACGTGTGTATGATCGTGCCTATTATTTCCTTATAGAGCAAAGTAAGAAACTGGTATCATTGTGATGTATATACTCATTTCCTGTATCACAGTAGCCTGGTAGGAAAATAGTGATTATTATTTTTTTTCTTTCAGTGAGAAAGGACAGCTATAAACTAAAGAAGTAAAAATTGATTTTATAACTCAGAGTAGAAGAGGATTTTTGCCTTTGCTTGAAATGCTGGGAGAGCAGAATGAGAAACCAGGAAGGTCTCCTGGAAGCATCAAGCAGAAATGACCATGGCGAAACTGGATGCATCTGGACCTTAGAGCCGGGGAACATCTGACGTCATTTCTTACTGCTGAAAAACACAGTGATAGATTGTGTGGGATATTTGGTTATTTATTTTTAAAATTTTAACAACGAATAATTCCTTATATCTCTGAGGTACAGTGGGATGCTTTGACACCTGGATACACTCTGGAATAATGAAATCAGAAGAATTAACAGAATCACCACCTGATGTTCTTATCATTTCTTTGTGAGGAAAACATTTAAAATCCCATCAGCTTTAAAAAGGAAAGAAATCCTGTCCTTGTGACAACATTCTTTGTTTATTTTTTGTGGTGCTAGGGATTTAGCCCAGTGCATCGTGCATGCAAGGCAAGAACTGTACCACTGAGCCACATCCCCAGCCCCGGTGAATGTGGGGGACAATATGCTAAGTGAAGTAAACCAAGCACAGGAAGGCAAACACCGCATGATCTCCCCTATGTGTGGAATCTAAAGGTATTGAACTCAAAGAGCAAAGAGTAGAGCGGTGGTAACCAGAGGTTGAAGTAGGTGAACGGGAAAAAGGGAAAAAAAATGTGTGAAGTTTCAATTAGGTAAGAGGAATAAGTTCTGGTGTTCTGCTGCACAGAACAGTGACTCTAGTTAATAATACTAAAGTATATATTTTAATTAAAATAGGTTATTAGAAAATAAAAAGAACTGTCAACGATCAGAACCATATGATTGATGATAATACCCTAATCAGGAAAATAATTTCCAAGAAGTGTAAGAAAATAAAACTTCCTGGAGAAGAGAGTAATTATTTTCCTTCCAGACGACATTGATGGAGAAAATAAGTGTATACGTCACAATGACACCAGTGTTTCTTATTTTGTTCTACAAGGAAATAATAATGCATAATCACACTCATGTGTTATCTTCTTCATCTGCATTGAAGCCATCCTTAATTCTGCAGGTAGAGTAAAACTCTCAATACTCTGGAACAATGTATTGGTTTTAATAAGAGTCATGAATCTGAACTTCAGTATTTTATAAACAATAGGTTACCACTAAAATTGTAATTTCTTATACATAATTACAAAAGTTAACGGTCAAAAAGCAAAATCAATGTTTTCTTTAAACATTTTGACCTACTAAATTTCAGAATGCAGTGACTAGAGTTGTCTTTTAATGCTTTTGAATTTATGCATAATTTTGTGTTTATTTCTGTCTTAGCTGTTCCAATTTCATTGCCTCTGGGTACGTTAGCTGAAAAGATTACAGACATAAATTATCATAACTAATACAATGCTTCCATAGGCAATATAGGAAGAAAAAACTGTGCTTCCATGAGAGTGTGGTTCATACTGACCATGCTACTTTGATACAAGTTATGTTTTCCTTATGTACATATTTTGTGGTAGAAGAAAATAGAACTTTCTTTCGCCCTCTGCCCTAATCCATTACTTAATTACTCGTAGCTACAGTGATCAGTTAGGTATTTTTTATTCCCCCATATATTTGAATAAAGATTCAATTAAAATCATATTTTGTGCTCAGTTGCTCTGGTCTTCCCCATGATCTAGATTGTACACATTGTCTCTTTGTAGATTTATTTAATGTGTTCTCAATATTGTTTTCTGTATTTCTGTAAGTCAGAGTTTGCTCTAGAGGGCTGATCATATTTGGATTTGAGTGCCTTGATGAGATAGTGAATTCCTACCTTAGAAGCCATTCAGTCTCTCTTTCTCTTTTGTTTGGGGCCATCATTGTACTGAGTACTTAAATTCAATAGTTCATTGGAAGTTACAAAATGATGAGGTCCCAAAGTTGTCTCTCTTTTATTTTCCTGATAATTTTGGATTCCTTTTATATACATTTGTTCTTTTTATCCATTCTTTGGTTTTACCCAGTGGTATGGTTTCTATAGAAAATGCAGGAAATATGTATTCATTTTAGAGAAATTTAATACTCAATGGCATTGATTTCTTTTGATTTTTCATAATTGTCCAAAGATGACCTTATTTTTACTAGTATGGTGAACTCGTGGGTTTAACTATGTACTTGGTTTCTCAAGTCACTGTAATTATCATAGTTGAAACTAAAAGTGTCCAATTTGGAGCCAGCATGTTCCTGTCCAAGTTGACTCCTAAGTCTTATGGAGGCAACCTCAGTAGTTGTTGATCACTTCCTTTTCCTCTGGCATGGAAAGCTGTTTCAGAATTGTACACTACCTACCGTGGATCCAAAATCAACCATCTCTCTAAGGGGCATTGTTTCCTTTTAGTGGAAAGTACTTTAGAGACCACAACCTGAATGATACTGATAAGGTCATTTCTACTGATTTTTATATTATTTTTTATTTTTTTCAGGTAATGAATATAAACCAGAGGTATGACATATAACTAGAAGTGTATGTCAGTATAAAAAGTGCCATTACAGATGCATGTTTATATTGTGATGAATTTTTGAAGCATATATTTAAAATTTAACATAAGGACTATAAGATTTTTTAAAAACAAGCTAATATTTTCTATCTGTACATCTTTATTCCTCTTTAATCAATGAGAAATAAGAGTCCTGGTGTATGACCACAACAAGAATAATAAAAGTAGAATATCACACAATCACTCAATTATTTCATTCCACAACTCACAAATAACTGTTTTAGAACCTTGAAATAATACCAGCATGCCAACTGCCAACGTTTACTGCAAAGATGTGATGCATACTTAGTTTTATTTTATTTTTTGTTTGTAAGTATTGTTTTTAATTTTATTTACTAGGTACTATTTATTCTTCACAAAAATATTTTTTGGATGAGATAAGTTTTATGGACTCCAGTTTAGAGATAAAGAAAGAAAAGCTTAGAGAGGTTTATTAAATCATGCTATCAAATAGGCTGAATTTAAGCTTACATTTCTGCACAACTGCAACTTTAACACCACATTACCATAAAGACTTTGTGTAAATTTTGTGTGGGTTTAAATAGACTATCTATTTTATTCAGTAAATTTGTTTCTCATTTTGAGTATAGTTATTGTTCAATGCTTGCATAGAGGAAAAGTGAAATCTTGGTCCAGGGACTCAATAGTTTTGCAAAATTATGCAACTTGTTCTGCATTTATTATTTTGATTTTGGGATTCTAGCAGAAATGTTTTGTAAGACAATTGATCCACTGACTATCAGTTTATTTGTATCTAAAATGGCATCAACATCTGATATTTATTTAGGAAATATTTATTGAGTTTCTACTGTGCTGGAGAGTGTGTAGCTATTGGGAGAGAACAAGGAAGGAGATACCTCCCACTCTTCAAGAAATCACATTCTGAATGGGAAGATAGAGCTCTAAGCAAATGAAACAACTAAGTATTATTTCCAGCATGTTGCAGACATAGGCGGACAAGGGACCTGGGACAGGTCACTTAGTCACTGGACCAAATTTTTATTTTTTCTTTATGTAGGCATTCAACCATACCTACATTGTACTCAAAGTCATCTTCAGGGAGGAAAATGTATCTTCAAAAACTCTTTGCTTGATAGAGTTGTGGGGGAGACTTCCGGGAAGATGGCGACCAGGTGAGCAGCAGAGGGAATCTCTCCCAGAGACCGATCCTTTGCGCACGGCTGCCCGGTCCGTGGAGGTAAAATTCCAACTGATCGGGCTGCTCTCCGTGGCCTGAGAATTAAAGGGCCGGCTGAGAAGCCGCGCGGCGAGAAGTGGGCAGACCCTGAGAGCTCGGCGCCCAGGGGATCGGCGCAGCGTTTGGGCCGCAGCTCGGTTCAAATCGCGTACAGCCGAGAGAGCGAGTGCGGAGGGAAGGACGGCTTCAGCTCCTAAACCCGACCGGCTCAGAGGCGGCTGTAACCAGGATTTGTTGGAGGCAGCGGAGCAGAAGAAACTCAGAGAACGCGCTACTGGGACAGACTGCGCCAATCTGGGCAGCGGTCCGGGATCCCGCTCAGAACCCCACCCCCGCAGCTGGCGCTGCGCGAACCGGAGCAACAGCGATTGGCGGGATTGCTGAGTCGGGGAAAAAAGCTCCATCCAGAGAGATACATCTGAACTGCATTCCTGTCTGTGCGATCAAAGGGTGAGTTAAGTGGGGCTCTAGCCGGTTTTTCCTGAATCGGGAAGAAGCTAAGCCCAGCGAGTAACATCAAAACAGCTTTAAAAACTGCGGGATATCCCGTGTGGGAAGAACTAGCTAGGCGCCCCAACGGGATTTGTGAGGGAGGGAGCTCCAACCAGGGAGGAACACCGGAGTGCCCTGTCTGTAAGACTCCTGGGGTGCCAAGCTGTTTATTCGCCCCAGGCAGGTCTTGGGATAGAGAATAGAAGCAGAAATCTCAGCAGACAGCTTAAGGGACATTCTCCCAAAGAGAAGTAACCATTGGAGCAGCGTCTGCAGCAGACCTTTGCCTGCTAAACTGCCTCTGGAATTTATAGCTCCACATTTTGAATCTGATACCCAAAAATGGGAAAACAGAGGAACAAAACGCAGTCTCAAAACTCAACCCCACCCAGAAAAAGTTTTGAATGTGAAGATACAGGGAAACCAGGAAGCCTCATAACTTCAAGTTATGAAATGATTACATCCGAAATTAAACAACTCCAACAGGCCATGAAAGAGCTTAAAGAAGAAATAACCCACATACCCGCAATGATTTCTCAGACAAAAAATGAGCTAAAAACAATGATGGAAGAAATGTTCCATTTACATAGACAAGAAATAGACAAAAGTCTAGAAGAAAATAGGAAACAAATGGAAACGTTACAAGAGCAATTTAGGAATGAATTACCAATAAAGAAACAGGTCCAAAGAGAATGCCAGGATTTGAAAACTAACGCTGAAAGCATGAAAACCCGTTTAAATGAAACCGAAGATAGAATTTCAGAACTTGAAGACAGCATGGCAGCTTATGAGTGTGAAAGGAAGAATCTCATGATATCACCAAAGACACAAGAAAAGTCAATCCAACAGCTGCAAGATGAGGCAAAACGTAACAATATCCGAATTAGAGGAGTGTGTGAAACAGCAGATCTCACAAATGATATAAAAGGAATATTTGATGAAATAATAGCAGAAAATTTCCCAAACAAGGTAAAAGATACTGAAGTTCAGTTAAGCGAAGCATATAGAACCCCACTGATCCATAACCCAAAGAAAAACACACACAGGCATATAATAGTCAAGATCCCAGATATCCAGCAAAAGAACACAATATTAAAAGCTGCCAGAGAAATGAAACAGATCACCTATAAAGGAAAGCCCATCAGAATCACAGCAGATTTCTCAACGGAAACCATGAAAGCAAGAAGAGCTTGGAGCG
>PVLD010014044.1:0-53738 GCA_004027595.1 Dinomys branickii | reverse complement strand
TCCAACCATGGCAGTTTGTATACACCCCTGTATGTTATAGTATAGTCTGAGGCAGCTATATCTCTTCCCAAGGCGAGAGTCCAGGGGTATAGATAAACCCAGGAGTACAGTTATTATCACAGGGAAGATGACTGATTGAGTGGTAGGGCAACGGAGATGAGGGAGGAGAAAATTGAATGATCAAATGGGCCATCATCTGTGTAACTGAGTAACAAAGGTGAAGGTAACATTATGTAGGACAGCATCCAGAGCTAATTCCCTTCTATTTTCTCTATAATTCTGTATTTCCTCAATCGTTTTTGTATTAACAGAAGTAAAGATAATCTTATACTATACAGCATCCAGTGCAAATTCCCTACTATCTTCTCTATAATTTGGTATTTCCTTTAATGTTTTTGTGTTAACTAATGTGAAGATAACTATGTAATACAACATCCAGTGCTAAATTTCCTACTATATTCTGTATAACTTTGTATTTTCTGTATTGTTTATGGCTTTTCTGGTTCATATGTCTCCATTCTTTTGTCTTTAAAATAAAATTTAAAAAAAAAAGACATACTGAAAACCTAACCCCTTAGGTCAGGGTATTGGAGGAAAAGCTTCAAAGGTCAGACCCTGGGGCTGGAGCCCTTAGGATTGGAATTAATGTCCTTGTTAAACAGGCTCAGTGGACCTCCCTGTCCTTTCTACCATGTGATGATGCTATGGGATGACCTATCTGTGAATCGAGAATCAGGTGCCCACCAGACACCAGATCTGCCAGTACCTTCATCTTGAATTTCCCACCCCACCAAATTGTGAGAAATAAATTTTGGTTGTTTATAAATTATCCATCCTATCATATTTTTACAGGAGCCCCAAATTAATCAAGATACTAGATATGAGATGTGAATTACAGGGCATGGTGCTGTAATCACTGAATCTATAATCATAGCAAATGACTACCAAAACTCAGGAGAAATAAATTTGTTCTTCTAGTTTTAATTCAGAGGTTTTTTGAGACAGAGCTTTGTTAAGTACTAAATTGCCCAGGCTGGGCTCAAACTCGTGACCCTCTTCCTCAGCCTCCTCGAGTGCTGGGATTACAAGTGTGTAAACCCAGTATGCCCAACCTAATTTTAATTCAGACACAAGATTTTCTTTTAAATGTTCCTTCATCTGTCAAGGTATTTAGGTTGTACTCTAGTAACAAATAAATCCCCATGTTTCAGTTACTTAACATAACTGCAGTTTATTTCTTTTTTTTTTCTGCAGTTTATTTCATAGACTCTAGATGTCCATTACAGTGTACCTACACAATAAGTCTTCAATAAATACAAATATCTCTGATGAACATCTGCAAAGAATTGAGCTGACTGCAAGGTTAGAGAATGTAGCATGCACAAGGCTGTCCTCACTCCTAGCACCAACTGCGGATTACATGTGGTTGAAAGTGGTTTCCAAAACTACCCTTAGTTTCAATAATTTACCAAAAGGGATTGCAAACCCACTGAAAACTTTTATTCATAGCTATGGCTTACACACAGGAAATGATACAGGTGAGAATCAGCCAAATGAAGAACATATAAGGAATAGTCTAAAACAGGCATCAAACACCAAGGCACTTGTCCTCACCCCATGAAGTCACGGACACATTGCCTGCACTATGTGTGACAGTTCAGAGTATGGGCCATGAGGGAGGCTCGACCAAGCCTTTGAGGTGCAGAGTTTCACTGGGACTTGACACTTTATTTTCCTAAAGGACTCCAGCCCCTGCTAGAGTAAGGCTCATTGTTAGCCCCTTTCCCCAGGCAAAGAAAGATAAACCTCTCAAGCTGGACCTCCCAGGATCAGGAAATTATTTCCAGCCACCAGTGGGACATGCCAGGCCTCTCTTTGGGCTAAGTCTTCACCATACAACATTTTTTATTTCATATTTTAGTGATTTGGGAGTACTTGACCAAATATATGACCCAATTTTTTTGGTTAAGAGAACTCTTCCTAACTCATCTAATTAATCTTTCTGTGTTAATTACATTTTAATTGCCTGAATTATGTATTGTTCACACTGTCAACACAAAGTTTCTACCACAGAAAGAGTGGGTTATTTGATAATACAGAATAGCTTCTGCACTGTGAGGAAGACTTTCAGGTAGCATCCAATCAAGCTGATGATTTCCTCTTAATATTAAAAGCCATGGTGCATTTTGGTGCAACTCATGCTTCTGGACTTCAATACAAATACATTCCAGAAGTGCCAGTCACTCCTGAGTAAGAGTCATTTCAAAGATAATACCTTAAAAAGAGAAGACAGTCTCAAGTTGCCCATAGCATGAATCTGTGAAAACCAAATTAGTCATCATAAAGAACTGTGTGTAATGAAATCTCAGCATTCAAAATATGTGCAATTTCACACAGAAATACTAAGATCTTGCTGCAGCTCAAATTAAAACTTTGATAATACAGACACGTAGTCCACATGCCAGTGTTTACATATCTATTCTTTTGATAAGTGTTCATAGGAATTAGAATTGAGGCATTTGGAGAAAGTTTCCTAAACCATGTGAGACAGGAACACTGATATCCAAAGAAATTTGTAATTAGACAAGCAGAAAGGAGGGGAAAATATGCTCTAGACCAGTGATGGTGAACCTTTGAGAGACAGAGTGTCAACTTGCAACCCCAAACCCAAATTTATCAGAAAGTGCCAACACTGCAATTAAACATAAGCACTGAGATTTTTAGTTTAGAAAAAAACAACTCTACATTAACTTTTTTGTCTTAAAAGAAAAATACAACACATGTGCCACAGGTTCATCGCCATTGCATCAGACTATAATAGTACTATGACCCAAAACAAAGAAACAAGTTGCATTTGTGCCTGAGAAAGGTGACAGATCTATTTGGGTAAAAGGGAGGACCCTGGCTTGCAGTGGGTGGGGAAAGAACAAGTTTGGGAACAGGAGCAGATTCACATAAAGTCTGAAATTTATCTATAAACTAATGAAAACTATAAAGTTCTGGCAGTTACAGGGTACATGTAAAAACTTATGTTTAAAATATTTGTGCAAGGTAGACTTCCAGGGAGATGGTGACTAGATAAGCAGCACAGAAAGATCCTCCCGGAGGATTGCCACCCAGACACTGGAATATAGCAACATGAGAGAGACAAGAGGGAGAGAAGTGGGTCCCCTGGACCCAGGAAGGATCTGAAATGAGAATTGAAGCCCTCAGAAAGAGCAAACAAGACCTCTCCTAGAGGAAAACCTCAGAGGCCTGCATGGTGCAGTTAGAGGAAGAGAAGGCAGTGAAGGAGGGATCCACCACTCCATACACACCCTCAGCCTGATCCCTCATTCTGCCACTCACAGCTTCAGTTTCAGAGGACCATGTCCCTGACTCGGCCAGGGAAGAGTAGAGTTCCAAGAGCTGGGCCGAAGCCAGAGAGGAAAAGGTGCAGCCCAGAAAAGAGGCAGCAGCAGATGGGAGGTGTTGTTGACCCAGTGTGAGGATGAAAAGTTACACCTGCCATTAAAGCAGCCTGCCCACTCTTCAGCGACCTTTCTAATCAGCACCCTGAGGCAAGGTGGAGTCACAGCAACCAGTACACAGCCCACCACACCCAGCTCTATGCCTGCACTGAGGCTGTGGCCCTATATCTCTCCACTGTGTGAGCAACTACCAGCAGAAAGCAGCAGAGAGCAGTGGCAGCGACATCAGAGCCACAGCAACTCCCAGGGATCCAGCCACAGAACAAACGGGAACTGGAGCACAACAGCAAGAGAGAGCTGCAGATGGAGGTGGATCACACGGCCCCACACCCTTCTCACTCCAACACCAAGCAGGAAGAATGAGCTAAGTTACTGGGCTTCAGCTCCCACCCTGAACTCCCTCTGTGAACACCTTGAGTCTAGGCGGCCCGAGTGCTAAACATGTGTTCCCAACAGAAACAGGATGAGTCCACGGGCTTCAGGACTCACCCTAAACTACTAATATGAGCATCAAGAGGGACTTCATACTGCTTGCATATATGAACCTTGTATGAACCCATAGTAACAAATGACATGAAAAGCAGCAGTCCTGGAGTCCAAGAGACAACATACTCTACATAGAAGACCAGAGAAAATCCTCCAATCCTCCCTAGAACTAATAACTAAACTTAGTACACACCCTGGACTACTTCAGTGAGCGCGGGTGGGGGAGACCTCATGCCCTTGTGCCCTGCATCATAAGTGCGCCTGGTGCCCAGCTGTAAGGGACGAGGCGCAGCAGCACTAGAGATGAATTAGACCAGGCCCCTGGGACCGCCTTGCTGGGGCAGAAAGCAGTGGTCTGCAGGGGCAACACCACAGACTGGTTTGGGTCCCCAGGAGTGCCTCGCTGGGGCAGAGCCCAGTGATCCATGGGGTGAACCCACGGACTGGACTAGACCAGACTGGATTGAGTGTCCGGGAGTGCCTCGGTGGGTGGGGCCCAGGGGTCTGCAGCGTGAACCCACTGACTGGACTAGACCTGGACACTGGAGTGTCCGGGAGTGCCTTGTTGGTTGGGTCTGGGGGTTTGCAGCATGAACCTATGGACTGGACTAGATCTCTGAGGGCCTTGAGGGCTTATCAATCAGATATGACCATTGTGTATTTGGTTCCCTGCCTATGTACCGTCTTTGAGGATGGGTGCTTTTCCACCTAGTGCCATAGTAATTTGAGTGCACCCATGTTTGTTGCAGCATAATTTGAAGCAGCCATGTGCCTTCCCAATGTGAGAGCCTAAGGGAGTAAGTAAACCAAAAAGTACAGTTATTGTCAGAGGGAAGATAATTGATTGGGTGGGAGAACAATGGAGATGAGGGTGGAGAAAACTATGATTAATCGAACATGCTATCATTTGTATAATTGAGTAACAATAGTGAAGATGTCATTTTATAATACAGCATCCATTTGTAATTCCCCAATATTTGTTCTATAGTTCTGTTTACTTTATCATTTATGCATTTTACTGATTTATAACTAAGAAATGTGAAGATAACTGTCTTGGTTACTTTTTTCTTGTTGCTGAGACAAAATACCCAACACCCAAAATGAAGAAAGGAAAGGTTTATTTAGCTTACAGTTTGTGGAGGTTTCAGTCCATACTTGGCTGATTCTGAGGCAGAATGGCACATGGCAGAGGGCAAACTGTTCAGGGCAGCAGAGCACAGCAAAAACAACCAGCAAAAGGGAGGAATGGCTGCAAGCAGCCTCTTCTCTTCCCTTACATTGTAAACAACCTACCCCCACCCAGGGGGTGTGTAGCTCTCACACAATCTCTGTGCTCTCCTCTTCCACAGGCTCAGGATGTTTACAAAGTAAGCGCCCCAGCTTCCTCCTGAGTCACTCAGCTAAACCTCTAGATTCCCCAAGCTGACACACTATATGAACCATAACAATAACATTATGTAATACAACAGCCATTGTTAATCCCCTACTATCCTCTGTATAAGTGTGTATTTTCTTCATTGTTTTTGAGATAACTGAGTAACGAATAAGAAGATGATATTACATAAAACAGTATTCATTTTCAATCTCCTACTATCTTCCCCATAATTTATTTCCTTATTGTTTTTGTTATTCGAGTTTATATTCTTTCATCTTTAAAATAAAAAACTATTTATGCAAAAATATAATAAAGAAAAAATTCTACAAGGTAAAAGATAAGATGCCTTTCTCTTGAAAGTGTTATGAGCTTATACTCCATATTGTGACTCGCACAGATATCTGTACTTGTGGCCTATTTGAATTTGAAAGGCACATAATTAAAAAATATAATTTCATTTCCTTCACCAAGTGATTCCCATCATTAGTCTTCATTATAGTGTTGAAGAAATATTCAATCTCAATTAGTGTTCACTCAGTCATTTCAAGTATAAAATTCTCAAAATCAGGATTATCTTGTTTTCTTCAACTCCGTAGAGCTAAATCCATGTTCCAAGGCAGCTGATATATTAGCATGTCACGGCTGAGAAGAAATAAATATATTTTCACATTAGCCTAGTGTCAACTGTGCTCCTTATAAGATTGCAGTCTTTGTTCATTAACATCTCTTCTTCCTGCATCTGCTGCTAAAATCATGGTCTCTTTATGGAGTCTGGCTCCTGTGGTCCTCACCTAAATTTATAAATGGGATTCCTCCCCACTACCATGATAAATCTACCAATCTTCAGAACCCTCTCAGCCACTTCTACACTCTCCTTAGAATAACTAGACATTCCTATATATTCTAACGTGCCACTTGAGACCAAGATAACCCACTTCGGAGAGTGGAGGGGTAGGGCTGACACGTGTTGCCTCGGTAACTATTAGTTGAAGTTCTGCCCTGCTGTACCAAACAAGTGAACAGATTCTTTGCACAAAGGTATAACCTGAAAGGTAAGACAGGTATATTCTGTTTTTGAATACCTTAAACCTGTAGAATGTTTCTATCTCCATACTGTACTCAGAGGTATTTCCTTCTAGCTATTCTACTATTTTCCCAAGCCCATTGAAAATGATTTCCTAGGGCCGGGGGATATAGCTCAGAGGCACAAGCGCCTGTCTGGCAAGCACGAGGTCCTGAGTTCGATTCCCTGGCACCAAAAAAAAAAAAATTTAAAAAAAAAGAAAAGAATTTCCTTTATGATTAGAAAACTGGCTTTTACAACACACTCAATCTTTTCAAGAATGTTTTTGACGTTATGAACTTTTTCTAAGGATTTCAGATAGTTTATAAACTCTTCAAAAATGATTCTGGTAGCAAGGCTCTTGCAGCTGACGGTCTTGGAAGATCAGAGTGGTGAGACACAGAAACTCTGGAATTAGTTCTCCGAGGGTTGAGTCTTGGCTCCACCACTTACCATCAATACTAAGTGGTGCAAACTACTTTAAATTGTCATTATCAAACGTAAGGTATAATTTCTCCCATTCATTATCCTGATAACTAAACTTACACTACATGAGTCTAACACCAGCAGCTGTCTTTCAACATGCACTCAATACAACTGAGCTGTCTTTCAAAAAATACTTTTAGTTTCTCATGGACTGTGTCAGCAGCAGATGTCTCAAAAATCTCTAGACCAAGGTTGCACAATCTGACATCTCTGCAATTCAGGATCAGGTGACTCTTCGCTGTGGAACTTTATCCTGTGGTTAGCAACATCTCTGTCTTCCACTCACGCTACCAACAGCATCAGCCACCGTGTGTGACAGTCAAACGGGTCTCCAGACCCAGCCAGATGTCCCTAGAGATGAGCAGAATCATCCTTTGTTGGTCCGTTATCCATTTCTGTCCAGAGTGAACGAGGTACCCACAGATGAATAAAAAAATAAGAAGAAAAAGAAATACAAGACAGAAAAAATTCTGGGATCAGGGGCTTACAGCCTCTTGGACTGCAGCCTCGAATTGCATTTTCAGTAACCTTTTATTGAGAAAAAACAAAAGAGGCAACTGGGCTAATGGGTGGATATCGACCGTTTTAGCAGGGATGGTACAACTCAATTACCATAGGCATGAGACTTGACTAGATAGCCATCATGTCACCATTCTTTTCTGCGTATCACAGCAAAGCATTTAGTGTTGATGCCAGGGCTTACAAAGCTTCTGCTAGACTTCCTCCAAAACCCAACAATCAAGTCTAGGTTAGGCCTGAGGTAATACATTGAAAGATTAACTAAAGAATGTTCTCCACGATCATTCTTGAGAACCACTGCACTAGATGTAAGTCAAAAGCTGAGAATTTGAATATTTTCCCCCTTCTCTTTGCTTTTCTTTTAGGTGATAAGCCTAAGATTTGCAGTCTAATTTCAATAAATGTCCTAAAGGGTATTATGGAATTATGTAAAAAGTTAATTGCTCAATATTTTACATTTTACTTCAATAAATTATTAAATTACAATCCCACTGGGAGACAGTAAACAGATGAAATGACAACTTCAGTTTTTCCAGCATTGCTGTCTTTGGTTAATGCCACATGAGTAATATTTCTATTACTGGGGCATCTTAAAAGTGACTAATTCTAATGCTGTTCCAGACACTGTATTATAAGTCATTAACCCTTTTTTAAAAAATTTCAACTCTGTATAATGACCACCAAACTTAATTAGAAATGTCTTCTACATGCATATTAAATAGCCCATCCACATTTTATGACTGAACAAGACCTCTGCTTAATAATCTAATTTGTACTGCAATAAAAATAAAATCAGTTTCTTAACGTTACTGGTGGTTTACAATTTAATTTACTAGCAATGTTTTTCTTCATGTAAAATAACCCTCTCTACTCACTGCTTGAAGTGTTTTTAATGCAGGTTTTATTCAATGGCTGTTTTCATTGCATAAATCATTGGGCTTTGAAACTTGACCTTTTTCTCAAAATAGGGTTCTGGCTTAATGATTTATGTCAATATGACATTTTAATTGAGTTTTAGTAATGTCTCCTCTTCCTCCTTCTGCTCCTTCTCTTGCTTCTCCTTCTCCTTCTTTTTGAAGCTTTCCATTTATTTCAAATCATTGTCAAACTACCATCAGAGGTGCATAGTATTCCTAAATCAATGTAATGAAGGTCTCTAAAGTTAAAGTTAAGAGAGCAGAATAACTTGCTTTGGTGTGATCTTGGGCAATCCTTAAACTCTGTTTTAGCTTTCTCATTTAAAAAATAAGGAAAACAGTGATACCCCTCACAGTATTGGTAGAACTGATTATGAGTTAGTATGTAAACCAGTTATGGTAACATCCACCTCATAATACACATGACACGCACTAGCTGTTGTCAATAAAGAGAATGAATCAATTGAATTCAAAAGATTATATGTCTTACCCTAGAAACTCTTATAGCTAAGTGCAGATTAACCCAGAATCGAGTCTCTGGCTTCTGGCTTCCCAGGAGGAACCTCCTTAATAAACCAGAACCTTTCAGGGTGCGCTCCAAACGCTGTCGTCAACCCTCACCAGGTGGTTCAAGAACAGTGGGAGGTTCTGCAAACTTAGGGAGCAATGGGTGATCTCAAGCGCCTGGGCACTGAGCATGCAGGCTGCAGCCTCACTAGGGGAGAGCGTGCCTATAAGGCAAACAGTTCCAAATTTGATTTTGTGGACAATGAGTGGCAATTAGGTTTTTTCTTTTTATTTTAATAATGTATGTTTTTACTTGCAGGGCATGCTGACCACACCCATTGTGGAGAGTTGGTGCAGGGACATAACACGTCTTAATGCTTCCTTGTTCCCCTCCCCTCAGGTCCCTCCCTGATCCCTCCAACTCTTAATCCCCTTCGCACCTGAAAAAGCCGTCTTCCCATGTTTTTCTTTGATTTTTCTTTTTACAGTCTTTTCCCTACCTGCCCTGCCCACTCCATCAATTGGCCCCCTTCCTATCTGAAAAAGATCTCCGTACTTCCTATTACCAACCCTTTCTTTAGTGTTTTATTAATGCTTTGGATCGCTCACACTGCAAAGCCCTCACCGTGTTTACACTTGTGTGTCTGATTTGTGTTACAAACATTGTGGTCTCGAGGTGCACCCATTTTCCTACGAGTGACTCGAGTTTAACCTTTACAGCAACTGGAGTTTTGATTGCTTTAGTTTAGTTGTTCTCCTAAGTAGATGAGTGGTGTTGTGTACATTCAAGAACTGAAATTTAAGCCTTACTTGAACATCACAAATTGAACTATGTACTGAAAAACTACAAGGAATGTAAAGAGTAATGGGTGATGCATTGTGTCAACTTGAGAAGTTTAAAAGGTTAACTAAGTGACTCAGTAGGGTGCCAGGGTCCTCGCTTTGTATTCATCCTGAGCCTGTGCAAGAGGAGGGCTCAGAGATGGTGTGAGTGCTACACATGCCCAGCAGGTGGGTAGCCTGCTTACAATGTCAGGGAAGAAAAGACGCTGGCTCTTTCCTCTTTCACTCTTGTTGCTTTTGCTATGTTCTGTGGCCTTGAACTGTTGCTCCTGTGCTGTGCCATGCTGCCTTGGATCCAGCTGAAACCTCCATGAACTTTGAGTTAAATAAACCTTTCCTCCACTAATTTTGAGTGTTGAGTATTTTGTCTCAGCAATGACAGAAAAGCAACCATGACAAAGGGATAATAATTATAATTGCCATTTCTCATCCTAATAGTGTTAAGCCCTATATGGTTACCACCTCAACCAATATTTAGGATTCTGTGTATAGGTGTTATTAGTTCCATTTTTGAGACGAGAAAGATGTATCTTACTTAAATAGTTTTTCCCAGTCAGATACAAGGAAGCAGACTGAATGAGTTGTAACTTTCTATCAAAATCTGTGAATTTTATCCAGAGAAGGCACTTTGCCCTTGCAAACATTCATATTTTCACTTCACCAATCCTCAGATATAGCTTATACTTCCACAACCTTAAAGAAGCTTTAGAATTGGTAAGTAATTGCTTTGTTAAGTTCAGTGTGATTTATATGTTATTTATCTTCTAAGGATCAAAGAATGACTAAATAATCTCATGAGTTTAAAACTCAAAGGATTATGGTTCAAACAAGGCCAAAGTAAATACAAGATCCAAATGACTGATTTCTCATAAAAACAGTCTAAATTTCAGATAACCATGTCTTCTACATCATACATATGTACATGTACTTAGATGTCTGCCTGGGAACATGTATATTTATGTCTCTGTGTGCATGAGTGTGTGATTATAGGCCACAAGTCCTCATTCTGCTAATAACTTCTTTTTTATATGTTTGCAATACATGCAGTTTACAACCATCTTGGGGAGCAGGTATACAAACTACAGCTTGATTTTTATCTTTCAGTTCCCTTTTTTGTCCTTTCCACTTCTCTCCCTCCTCCTCTAAATTACCTCTCTCCATTTGCATTCCTGTCGATTAATTTTAACTCATGTTATGTCCTATAATGCTTACATTCATTGAAGTTCTTAGGTGCCTGTATCTGACATATCTTTAATCTACTCATTTCCCGTTCCTCTTCCCTCTTTTGGAAAGATTTCTAGAAAGGGGATATCTGGGTCATACAGAATTTCTAATTTTAGCTCTTTGAGGACTCTCCTTACTGATTTCTGTACTGATTGTACCAGTTTACATTCTCAACTTCTGACTTTGGAACATTTAAAATTCAAGGCCCTCTGCCATATGCTTTTAATGAACTTTTATAATTATGGACATCTGTTATGGTTGATACATTGTGTCAACTTGGGGAGTCTAGAGGTTTGGCTGAGTGACTCAGCGGGAAGCCAAGGTGCTCACTTTGTACACATCCTGAGCCTGTGGAAGAGGAGGGCATGGAGATTATATGAGTGCTACACGGCCCCTGGGTGTGGGTAGCCTGTTTACAATGTAAGAGAGGTAGAAGGAGGCTGTTTGCCATCATTCTTCCTTTTTGCACTGGTTGTTTTTGCTGTGTTCTGCTGCTACGAACGTTTGCCTCTGCCATGTGCCACTCCACCTCTGAACCAGCCAAGTATGGACTGAAACCTCCACAAACTGTAAGCTAAACAAACCTTTCCTTCCTTAATTTTGGGCATTGGGTATTTTGTTTCAGCAACGAGAGGAAAGTAACCAAGACAACATCAATATGGAGACCCCTCAAAAAAATGAAAAATAGAAATTCCATTCAACTTAGCTATTTCCCTACTAGGAATCATTCCAAAAGAGTTAAAGACTCATATTACACTGATAATGCATACCGATGTTTATGCCAGCACCACTCATAATAGCTAAAGCTTGAAAGCAGCCTATATATCCAACAGTAGATGAACGGATACAGAAAATGTGGTTTCTATACATAATGGAGTACTACTCTGCTATAAAGAAGAATAAATTTTGAGTTATTTTTAGGAAAACAGATGTACCTTGAAACCTCATGTTAAGTGAAATAAATCACAAGCTTAAATACCATATGATCTTATCTCATATGAGAAATCCGAAGTATAAGTAGAAAGCAAAATAAAAGATAGATAAAAGACAGAGCTTTCACAAACAGGAAGGGCCCAAGGTGCGGAGAGTGTGGCGGGGCGGCAGGCAGTGAAAAGGAGAAGTAAGATGTGTGGTGTAATCATCACATGGTGCAAGCATGAACTACAGAGAAAAAGGAAACGGGGAAGGAGGTTGAGGTGGTGGGCGAGGCAGGCGCAGGGGTGTGTTCTGCCCCAAGGGGAACATAACACTATGTACTGCAGATGTGGACTGATGAAATCATTAAAGTAACTCTGTTTTAAAAGTAATCTTTAAAGTAATAATGTTTCTTCATTTAAGATCTTGGAAATGTCTGAAATCTAGTATTCCATGACTAGAATATCTCTATTTCTCAATATTGGCCAAAGGTGAAGTGTGTTTCCAAAATAGTCCATTAAACTCTTTACCTATTATACATGAAAAAAGTTATTTGGAAATGGTAGATTTTTCCCTATTAAAAGTAAAATATAAATCAGAAAGTAATAACTATATAAATAATCTAATACATATTATTTCTAATTATAGATAATATAACTATATTAAAGGTAAAACAAAAATGATCAGTGAAGCTAATATCCACAAAATATATTTTATTCTAATAATTATTTTACAAGTAATTTCAAATTTTTAAAATCCCAGCCATACCTAAGTTTACTCTGGTTTTAGACACTTCAATTATCCTACTATACTAAAAAGTGTATTTTAACAACAAATATGTAAGAAAATTTTCTCAAATTTAACTTGTCTTAATAGCCATTGTTGAGAATTATAAATTCTGCTTAAATATTGTACTTTCTTTCTCAGTATCAAAAAAAGAAAGAAAGAAAGAAATAGAAGCAAGAGTTGGAAGGAGAGGGAGGGTGGGGTAATGCAGGGAATGAAAAACCAAAAATAAAGAGAAAAAGGAACTATGATGTACCCTATCAGGTACCAACTCCTCACAGCCATTGTGATCATTACGCACTGCAAACTCGTGCTAATAAAAGATCAAAAGTCAACCTGTGATGTGTCCTTTTTACTAAAATGGTAGACAAAAGACAGATACTTTAAAGAGAAAAAAAGGCCTGTACGTATTTGCTAAGGAGGTGAAGACAAAAGGCAAAAAGAAATACCCTCCCACAAGTTGCCAAAATGTATTAAGTAGAAAAAGAGATTTTTCATTTGCTTTACTTCACTGGAATTCAGTGGATTTTCTCTTATTTTATAATGAATCTTGAAAAAAATGTGGAAAGGACTTGGGCTCAAAAATCACTTCTATATAGAAGAAAAGAGGAAAAAGTGGAAAATCTTCAAATATTTGAAATAAAAATGAACATTTTCAAATATCCACAGGTAATATATTAAACTGAATAAAAATAAAATATTTATATACATACATATTATACATAAATATTACTAAAAATGAAATGGAATTGCTCTTGAAAATTCCCAACTTGTTCAAAATTACTTCTAGCAAATTATAATAAATTTTTGGTGCTGGCCAGGAATAGATGAGCTGTGCATTGTGTTACAAGTGCTGATTTCTCTCGTTCCCCTTGATTTTTCAGATATTTCCAAGGCTAGGTGGTAGAGTTCATGTAAACTTACTTTGGTCCAAATAATGCTTAAAGGTGCATAAGTGCTTATGTCATAAGTTTTAGGGATTAGCTTTCCCACTAGTGTTGTTTGAACTAGTCATCAAACTAGTAACCAGTGGGCTTTTATCAGGTTAGTTAGTTTCTGAGGTGGGAGAGTGACAAGTGGAGATAAAGTTTAAGGTATTCATCACTCAATAAATCATTCAGACACCATCAACAGAAATTATACCAGTAGGTAGTTCACTTTTTATTTCATACTATTTTCTAAGATGATAGTAAGGATTACTTGATAATGTACAATACCTATAAATATTTACTTCTAGTCTTTTCCTTTAGGCTATAAAGTGGGAAAGTCACAGATGACTTTTTTCAAGAAGGCTGACCAATACCATGATAAGGTCCTTTCTTGCGTCCAGAGTCATCCTTTGCTTGACATTCAGTAGAATTCTTCAGCCACTAAAAGGAGCAGGATAGACCCAGCCATGGCTATTTATGATCCTTTTCTTTTTTTTGCATTGTTGGTGTCTTTTGAACTTTAACCTTTGGGTCTTTACAGTGGGTTTAAAAATAAAGTTCTGTGACTGAAAATGGCAAAATAAATAAATAAACTTTTGGTGTTTTTATTTGTATTGGTACGCGTTTGCAGTAGAAAATGATTATATTTCTCACGAAGGCATGCTGTCGCCTGTGTTATGACCTGTGTCTAGGTGTCCCCCAAAACCTCCCACAGTCATAGATGGGGCTGTTTTAGGGTGGCTGACAGAGGGTGTGGCGCTGGGATCGAAGCTGTGATGCTGGGATTGAGTGAGCACTGCCTGCCCAAAGGTGGGGGCCTGGATAAGAGTACAAGGGACAGGGCAGGCTGATGCTGGTGTTTGGTCACTTGCTGCCTTTCGCCTGCCATGAACCGTTTCTCCTCTGAGATGTCCATCTGCTATGCCACCATGCCTTGGGGCCAGACAAATACGAACCAAAGCCTCTACAAACTACAAGCCAAACAAATCCTTCTTCTTTTAAGTGTTGGGTATTTTGTCTCAGCAAGGAGAAAGAATAAATAAGACTCCTCGTTTTGCCATGTTTCTACTGTTTGGTTGGTTTTGGTTTTGGTGTGTGTGTGTGTGTGTGTGTGTGTGTGTGTGTGTGCGTGCGTGCGTGCGCATGTGCACGAGCATACACACAGGTTTGCGGGTGCTTATCATGGAAAGATTTTTTTGCTAGCATGCAAACTTCGTTAGTTCATGCCTGCTTTTCAGTGAATCACTTTATAAGCCTTTGTATCTGTGCCAAAATCTAACCACATTTTTTAACTTGGGAAGGAAGGGTGCAGTGTGGTTGGTCCAGCTCCCAGTTCTCTAGGAATGGACTGAAGTATTGTTAATGATACAAAGATAGTCCAGGTATTGTGATACAGAGAAAACCAATTAATAGGAACTATGCCACCCTGGCAATAGCAACTAAATCATCAACAATAATAGTATTAATGAAAAGCTGAATATTGACCAGAAGAATCAATAATGTGCCACTCTTAACCACAGAAAAGAGACATGTAATTATATATAAAGACTAAGACCACCCCAATATTGACATACAGTGCATACTAAATGCAACAAATATAACTCCACTAAGAATGGAAAAGAATTCAAAAATACTAGCATACTAACCACCTGAAATTTAATAAGCCTTAATGGTTGCACTAGTAAGGATAGAGGAGTTCAGAAATGGGAGAATGAAAGTCAAAAAATTTTAAAAATTAAACAGTGAAAGATAAGAGAGAAATTAATTGGAAAAGGAAAAGGAAATTAATTGAATTCGATCAAGGTAACAGGAAAGAATAAACAAGAAAGAGGGAAAAAAAGAAAAATAAGAGGAGACAAGAAAGAAAAAGGGGAAAAAGCCAAACCCCAAAAACACAATGAAGGAAAAAAGGGGCCCAGACATTTCTCTGTGCTTTTGAATGAGTGGTTCTTTCCAGAATCTGCAGTTTTGGAGTGTAGTAGGTCAGTTTTTTCTGCCTCACTTTATGGTATTTTTTATTATTTTAAAAGAAAAAGAGCAAACACATATGAACAGACATCCGTTCACAAAGTAGCACAAGAGCAGTGCAAGCAGGGCTGAATTAGAGACAAGGTGCCGGCCTATGGTTTCTGAGGAGCACAGCCTGCACCAGAGGCTCCGCTGTCTGCGTACGCCACCCGGGCAGGGCCGCCTTCTTGCCCACGTTTGTAGCTGGGGAAGGCAATCCTTCATCTATGTTGGATGTAAGCAAAAGGATAGATGTTCAAAGAGACCGCTAGACTTTCAGACCCAGCTTCGTCTGAAAGCCCCAAACACAAGCCTAGCCTCTCATAAAAGAGACTGCAGCCCCAAGTCCGTTCCAGTCTCAGTTTGCACTTCTCTGGAGGTCTATGTCTGGCCTACAGCCTCTCTGCAACTGTCTACCATGCCAATCCCCACCCAGTTACTGTGGAAGCATATTTAAGACCCTTAAGTGAAGTTGTTCTGTAGTTGTTCTGTGGCTCAGTCTTAAACCATCAACTCCTTTTCAAAATGGCTCTGAGTAAACACTCTCTGACAGTGTGGCAGGTGTCGCACTGGATTTAGTCTCCAACACTATCCTGTCATGTAAAAGTCATTTGCAGTGTAAAATCCTACATTGTTTTGGTAATTTACAATCGCAGTGGATTTCTGTTGTCCTAGTCTGTTGCTTCTCCTTCCAGTTCCAAAGCCTGGGGTCTACCTTGTGTCCACGGAAACATGCTCCTCTCCCTGGGAACCAAGTGAGCCTTCTACAGGGTTCCATCCTCTTCTCTGCATTGTGGGCCATTTCTTCAGTTTTCTGTAGTTTTTAATTTTTATGTTGTAAGAGCACAGTTATAAAATAGCAAACATAGCTATTTTATAGCAAAAGTTAAAAATCAATTAATGACCCATGACTATGTTCCTACTGCTTGTCACACAGCTAGCCTGCTAAATTCAGTCAGCCTTGACTGTCTGTGTCCAGTTGCTTCTCTTTGACAATGCACTGGGCCAACCTGACTGTGTCCAGCTTCTGTTTTTTCTTAGTTAGAAAAATATATATTGTTTCCAACTTGCTTCAAGGACTTTCTGTCTGGGACAGACGGGCCCAGTCAAGGACCCATTTAATTTCTTGCTCCACTCACAGCCCCTCCCCCCATCCCAGAATGCTCCTACCTTATGATGAACAATTCCTTTTAAGTAAACTATTTGATAGACAACATATCAATCAATCATGTAATAACCTACCATCAGCCTTGTACTTTTGGCTTGCAAACTGAATTTAAACTGAACCCTAAGCTGATCCTGGTGCTGGTGATTTGGAAGTGATTCTCACCTGCTTGCTAATGTAATAAAAGTTTCCTTCTATCTCCTCAAAGAGTCCTCCATTCAGTTTGCTACTGATTGTGCTGCAACACTGTCAGCTCTCTCCCAGTTCTCAGAGATTTTCTTTTCACCAGGTTGTTATTTTTGAGGTGTCTGGATTCTGGGTCCCAGAGAGCTGAATCTCGCTGCTCATCACTGTTCAGCCATTCTCTCAACCTAGCCATAACAAATTTTAGGTAGCTTTATTCATACTCTGGAGAGGAATAAGTGATTGAAATATGTGTATACATTTTGGTGTCCAAGATTAACTGGAATTATGTGACTTTTTTCAATATAAATATTAATCTGAGGGAGATGAAAATAAAAATATTCAAAATTCATCTTTGAAGTATTCTCTTGTGCTTTAATTGCATCTAGTTGACCAGAAGTCATAGGCAGGACAAACAGGATAAGAATCAAGAGAATTTCATTTGTATGTTTTAGAGGAGATTCATAAAATTGTCAAGATTTACTTTTGAGAAATCTTGAAGACAAATGAGCACACTTGTCAGACAACATTTAAGAAAAGCAAATATATTCCAAAAATGGAAATTCTATGAATTACTAACAATAATGATGGCCAACACGAATCCTAACTAGAAGTTAAACAGTCTTAATATAAAAGCCTAACTTTTGACACTAAGGGAAGAGAACAAAACTATAACCCTTCGTGCTCCATAAGATGGGTAGAGACAGGCAGTTGGCATCTCATTAGTTTCGCTCCAGTCCCCTTTCACTTCCTGTGTGTGACAAAGAGCCGTGAGAGTCCAACAAGCATGAGGTGGCTGGGGCTCTAATAGGACAAGTGTTGCCACCTCTTCTCACATTAACAAGTAGGAAGGCCTGCGCAGGTTCTCCCCAGTGTTTATTGCTCTAGGGAACATCAGGGCAGGAAATCAGGAGAATGTCCCCAACATCTTGTTTCGACCACTGCAACACCAAGAAGAGGGCTTCTCTTCTTTCATACGTTTTTCCTTCTGAAAATATGCGTTCCCTTTTTGAGTTGCAAAAACTAAGCTGCTAATTCGAAGTGGCTGAATTTTGCCAACTGCTCCACTTTTGCATCTTTTCTGCACCGTGTTCGGCCTCCGGTTTGACTGAGTACCCGCCTTTGCAGAGCACCATGACTGGCAGCATGGTTCAGGCAGCAGGTGAGATGGATGGACTCTGTGGTTCTCCTTGGTAGTCTATAAATAATGAAATACGGTGCTTTAAGATTCTGCTATTGAAAAGCACTGCACAGAAGATACCACCTGGGCACATCTAGTCTAGCTTCAGCTCAGCCTTGAATGTGACAAAAATGAAGTGTCCCATTGCTTTCTTTGTGTAAATAAACAACTATTATCCCTATTGGCACGATAGAGACTCCTTTTTCAAATTTCTATGACTTTATCTCTTTTCTCTGAAAGGGAGCTTAAAAGAGCCATACTCTTTCCACACTTTAAGAAGTTTACACACAGATTCCCTGAATTAATGTATCTTCAAAATGTTTAAGAATTTTAATTAGTCTTTCAATCACTGCACAAACGCTGAAGTCATCCTGAGGACAGAAATTAACAGCTCTTTCCTGGCTGGTACTTAAAGCATCTGCTCCACAGCTCCCCCGTTACAGTTTTCAAGACACTTTCTGGTTATCTGGTCCAAGAGGACAAATTCTTCTTTATGTTCTTGTATTCCTCCAGTTCAGTCCACATCTTTCTGAAGTGCCTTCTGTCAAAGGAAGACATCCAACTTGTCCCCTGGGCACCAAGGAAAAGCCCACAACCTGACTCTCACCTGGCTAACGGGAAGGTGCACGTCAGTTCCATCCAATGCCCCTGCTCTCCTCCTTCAACCCACTCTCTCCATCTGAAGGTACTGCTTCAGAAAACAGATCTGTTTCTTTTTCCTCTCAAGTCATTTTGCCTCTTCAGGTGACTTTCTCCCTTATATATAAATGCCTGTGATACTATGTCTTCAAATTGCTCCTTGATTTTCATTCATTTTGAAAGGAAGTGTTGCATAGTATAATACTATGCATATTTGTGAATAAGCCATAAGCACATAAGGCACCCTCAGGATTCTATAAGACCGAGTGTAATTCAGCTTGCTACTGAGCTCATAATTCCTTTTGGTGACTCACTGTTCACTGAGGGGAGGGACTGGCATTCTTTCTCCACTGATGTCTCCACACCTACTGCTTACAGTTTGCCACTTCTTACAAATGCCTATAAGCAGAATGTTTAGAAGGATAACCACAAACCTAGCTTTATGCCTACCATTAAAATTTTTGAAAAATAAGTAAACACAGACCATCCCCTCACTTTTGAGTAAAACATACATCTCCAGTACTCATTCTTCAGAAAAGCGTGTCTGTGTCAGTCAGCTTCCTGCCACTGTGACACGATGCCTGAGACAATCAGGGAAAAGGTTTATTTGGCCCATGGCTGCGCACCCCATTTGCTTGTTGTCTGGGGCCTGTGTCAGTGTCGCCTATCGTGGCAACAGCACGCGCTGGAGGAAAGCTGCGCACCACACAGCGCTGGGACGCCAGAAGGAAGGAAGAAGGACCTGGAGTCTGCTGTCCTTTTGGAATAAACTCCCAACAGCCTAACTTCTTTCCACTACTCCTCACCTTGCAGAGGCTTCACATAACACACACCACACACGCACACACACACAAGCTCAATGAGCTGATAACCAAGATTTTCACATATATATCTTCTAGGGGACAACCAGATCCAAACCGTAGCAATGATACTATAAATAAATCCCCTTAAATAAATCTACTCACAGAAACCACTGCAACATAATTACTTCAGAATTATTGCATTGAGATAGAGCAGATGACAACCTATCATTTAATTGTGCACTTGACAGGTTCTCAAAGTTGCATATGATGCTTAGTTATGATTTTATAAATGCATAGACCAATGGAAAAACATGCACTCCTGAGACAACATATATTTGAGGGTTTAAGCATTAAGAATAATTTACATATACTATGTAAGTGCATATAATATAGTAACATATATCTGTATCTGTTATATTATACATTTTTACATTAATCTTGTTTCATCCTCCCTAGAACACCGAAATAGGAAAGTGAAGCTCAAGAAAATTACTTAGGGTCACACATCAGGAGAGGTAGGACTTTCTGATGCCAGCTGTTTTCCTGGGGTAAGAAGGAATCTCAGTGTTTTTTTAATTTGCATTTCTCCAGTGATGAATGATGTTGAACATATTTTCATATATTTATTTGCCATTTGTATTTTTTCATCAAAGAAGTATATATTCATCTCTGATGCCCACGTTTGGATTGGGGTTTTGAATTTTGGGGGCCTGATTTTTTTTTTTTTAATTCTTTATATGTTCTAGAAAGAAGTACTTTGTCTGAGGGGCATTTGGCTAAATTTTTTTCCCACTTCATGGGTTTCTTTTACTCTGTTAGTGATTTATTTTGATATATAAAAACTTTTTAATAAAGTAAGATCCCAATCATTGAATCTTTGAGGTATTTCTCATGCTCTTTGGTTTTCTTCATGATCTCTCTGCCTATACCTATGTCTTCAAGATTTCTACCCACTTTCTCTTCTAGTAGATTGAGTGTTTCTGTTTTAATATTTAGATCTTTCATCCATTTTTATTTTAGTTTAGTGCATGATGATTGACATGGGTCTAGTTTTAGTCTTTGGCATGTAGAGAGCCAGTTTTTTCAGCACCATTTATTAAAGAGGCTGTCTTTCTTCCAGTGAACATATTGATCCTTTTTGTCAAAGATAAGGTGGCCAAGTGTGTTTGTAGTTGTGCCTGCATCTTCTAACCTGTTCCATTGATCCTGAGGTCTGCTTTTTTTTTTTTTGCCAATACCATGCTGATTTTATCACAGTAGCTTTGTAGTATAATTTCAAACCAGGGGTTGTGATGTCTCCAGCTTTGCCTTTGTTGCCCAGGAATGCCTTTGTTGTTCTGAGTCTCTTCTGGTTCCAGATGAACTTTAGAAATGTTTTATCTAGATCTGTGAGGTATACTAATGATATTTTAATTGGTATTGCATTAAATCTGTATAACAGTTTTGGGAGTATGGCCATTTTCATAATGTTGGTTCTTTCTATCCATGAACAAGGAATATCTTTCCATTTTCTGAAATACTCCTTGATCTCTTTTTCATAGTATTGTAAATTTTAATGTATAGATCTTTTACTTTCTTTGTTAGATTGATTCCTCAGTATTTCATTTTTTGGATGAAATCAGAAAGGTATGGTTTCCCTAGATTCTCTGTCAGTAAGTTTGTTGTCTGTGTACAGAAATGCTGTTGATTTTTGAGTGTTGACTTTGTATCCTGCTACACTACTGAATTTAGTTATTAAATCTAGAAGTCTTTTGGTGGAGTTTTTGGGGTCTTCTATGTAGAGTATTACTTCTTCCTTTCCTACCCTTATTCCTTTTATTTCTCTCTCTTGTCTAGTTGCTCTGGCTAATGTTTCCAGAACTACGTTGAATAAGAGTGGTGACAATGGACATAACAAATGCTGGTGGGGGACTACGGGGGAAAAGGAACCCTTCTCCACTGTTGGTGAGAGTGTAGACTGCTGCAACCAGTGTGGAAATCGGTGTGGAGATTCCTCGAAAAACCAGGACTAGACGTTCCATTTGACCCACCCATTTTTCTTCTAGGTAACCTCCCAGAATAATTAAAAACATTGTACTACAGCAATACATGTGTACCCATGTTTATAGCAGCACAATTTGTCATAGCTAAATATTGGAAGCGACCCAAATGCCTATCAACTGAGGAATGGATAAAAAAGATGTGGTATTTTTATTCAATAAAATATTGTTCACCCATAAAGGTAGATAAACTCAAGACTTTTATAGGTAAATAAATACAACTAGAGACCATACTCATAAGTGAAATAAGTCAGACTCCCATGTGTAGACATCATATTGTCTCCCTAGTGTAAGAAATTTAAAGAGTAAATAAGATCCAAAAGTTACAATAGATATTGCAAAAAGGAAAGAGGGAAAGAAACTGCTCAAAAGGAAAGAACAACTGGGATGTGGGAAAGAACATAAGGAATATATATATATATATATATATATATATATATATATATATAAGCTAATTGTAGTAATTTCTATTAGCTCATTGATCAATCTTACATGCCTGTACCTGATCATCTGAGCAACTACTTTTAAGATAACAGTATGCAGTGCAATAACCATTGTTAATTTCCTATCATCTTGTTTTGAGATTCTGTATCATTTTTATTTTTTACTATCCTTTAAATAAAAATTTTAAAAGAGATGTAGGACAAGCTTTGTGATGCTGGTCTGTCTCTGGGAAGAAAACTGCTGTTAAAATGTATCTAGTGGAGAGCAGTGAAACACACACTCTGCCAAAGTCATTTGATTAGAACCCTGGCCAGAGCCTGAGGTGACTCGGGTGCTGTGCATACTTCAGTGGCTTCAGTCCCCGCCAAACACGGCTGAGTTAGAAATAAGTAAAAGAGCCGCAAACAAAGGAGGAAGCCCACTCAGGCACAGGGAGCGAATTAGCATCTAACAGCGCCAAAAGGAGTTCACATGACCAAACCTGAGGCTGTCTATAATTATGTAAAATATTTATAAGTAGAAGTGGTCTAAACTCCAAATAAGAGGATGAACATCACCCTTACACTCAGATATGATCCCAGATAGAGTTACTCTCTGTAAAGGAGAAACAGCCACTTCTGCAGCATCTTGGGTGTTTACAATTATGCTGGGAAAAGGGATGTATAAAACATTATAAATAACCTTCTCCTAGATGAAAAACAAGAAAACTAATTTCCTTGATTTTTATGCCAAAGTAGAATCACCATCATCAACAAAATAAGCAAACAGGAAAGCTCACAAAAGGAACATTCCAGGACAAAAATAGCATACAACATAGTTACTGCCTAAGCCGTAAAGAAAGCAACCACAATCAAAGCAAAGAGATAATTAAAATATTCTTTCAAATCACCATTAATGACACCAAACTCCACCTAGCCTCATTAGTAAACCTCAACATGCAGTCCAACTAATGGCACCCACCAGCCACCTCAAACAAATTCCATTTCTGAGAGCTACTGTGGAGAAAATAAATGTACAGGGAGAAAAAAGAGAAATTTTAATCAACTTCCTTGAAAGATCTTTGCTGCTTATAAAATTATAAATCAGTCTTCATGTGTTAAGAGTCTACAACAATAGAAGTAAAGACGGGAAGATATTTCTCTAAGACATATTACTATTTTCTTAAAACAACAAACCATCTAAGCAATCTGAACCACTGCAACTTTTACTGAATGTACAGAAACATCAGAGCTAATCAACGGTCAGCTTGTTGAACTCAATCATCTACAATCCTACATCACTGCTTTAGCAATTTTCTTTCTCTTCTCTTATTTCGAACATTTACTTTGAAGTCAAAAAAGGGATACAATCATTTTGAAGGGCATTGCATCCATGTGCCTTCTAACCAGTAGACATTTACAGAAGAAAAAAGCATGTTACGTAATAGAGGTTAAAAAACCGACTCACGGTCCCGCATCCAGGTGGCAGAAAAATAAAACAAGTGGTGAGTATGCCTGCCCAGGGGAGCAACATCTCCGCCAGATAAGGAACCATGACCTGGGTGCTCCCACGCCCGCACTTACTGCTGCACATCTTATAAAAATAAAAGTTTAAATTAAAGTCAGTAACCTAGTTTAAAAGAAAAGAGTCTCTGTTATATCATTAGTACATTTCCCTTCTGAGTCATGCAAAAGGGTTAAACTGCATACAAATTTATCTGCTATAATACTTTTGAAAAATACACATAAAATTTAGATTGAAAAATGTCATAATCTCAAAATCTTATAAAATATAAATAAACACTAACAACAGGCAGTGTACAGAAAAACCAAGAGCTTCAAAGACAAAAATGGTTGGGAATTCATCCTCTCACCTGGGCCAACATTAATTAATCTTACTGACTTCAAGGACTCTTTGAAATACCCATGATCTAGTTGGAAATAGTTCTGCGCTATTTGTGCATCAAGAGGAGACACACAGCTCACACTCTTAAGCCTTCCACTGATTCTGATTTACACAGGTTTGGTGAACAGTGAAAGGCATTGCAAAAGGTCTTTTGACATTATGTAAAATATTCCAAAGTCCTCAATACCTAGCAAAGCCAGGTAGCTTGGAAATATGCCCTGGTATTTAGCAAACATAAAACATATGATCTATGAAGTTTCTTCCACAAACTTTGGAACAAAAGGTTTTAAACAAAGTAGCTGAAATAGACTCTCTGAAATTGCTTTGCTCTCTGAAATTCAATTCAGAAATTTGAAAGAAAATAACTGTAGCTGGCATCAGGTTGCAGAGCTAATGTTTAATTAAATAATTTGCTCAGGTATGGAATAATCTCTCATTGAACTGAGCCCTGACTAAAGTTAGCCAAACCAAGAGCCATGAAACCAAGAACTTATATTCAATTTCCCAATTGCATTAAAATACTATTAGACATAAAATTTGTTGTAAAATGTATTCAGTAAATTAGTTTTCTAATGTTTTGTGACAAACTACTACAAATTTAACAACTTAACAGCAACATCCATTTCTTCTTTCACAGTTTCAGAATTCAGACACATTCGTAATCTGTCCCTTACCTGCTATCTTTCAAAGTTGAAATCTAGGTGTCGACTAGAACTGGACACTCATGTGGAGCTCAGAATTCTCTTCTAAACTCACTGAGGTTGTTGCCAGTATTTGGTTTCTTGCACTTATAACTCAGCAAACCCTGTGTTCTTATGGGCCAGTAACCAAAGACCCCTTATGATTCTTGCCACTTGACCTATCCACAATCTGGCAATTTGCACCTTCAAGACCGGCACAAGTATCTCCCTCACTTCAAGTTTCCACTTCTTTTAAATAATGTCCTGATTAAATCAGCCCATCCCCCAAAGTATCCTGGTGGCTAACTCCAAGTCCAGTAATAAAAGACTTTTCAATTCTACGTGGTGTATGCAGAGGGGATAGATATGTTAGAAATCACACACCATAGATGTTTACATAAAGCACTACCCTAAGAGGCTATTATATTTTATGGAAGATTAGACTAGTTTTGATTCTTAAAATCACAGGATCATTCCAACAGGATTTACTTATACCCACAATCAATGTAAAATGTCCTAATCCATTACCACAGCCTTTGGGTAGCATATAATTTGGTCACATTTTAAGTATTGTTGCTATGCAAATATTTTTGCTCCCTCCCAAATGTAAAGTTCATCATATACCAGAGAAAAAAAACAGGTCTCATTAATCTAGCCCCTTCCTCTCAGTCTAGCTCAACCACAGGTCCTGAGTTTGGAAAAGATGAGGGAAAATATTAAGAGATTTAGTCCACCGTGGGGTGAAAACTGAAACTTGTAACACTCAAATAGCTACACACTGGATGCAGATACAGCTGCCCTACCGCTGTCGTGTCCTGCTGCACCCAGAGCATCACTGTGGCTCTTGTCCACAGCTCTGCATTTGTCTGGTCTGGTCCATATAAGCAGGTTCTTACCCATGTTTGGAGTATGAATTATGTCCTACTTTAAATTAGACCATTTAGTACACTTTTACTATTTAATGCATGTTTCTCTTGATGACTGCAGATGCATAAGGCTGATTGGCCACACTTAGAAACTTCAGGGTAGAGTTGGTTTTCCTGACTGGCTTGTCGTCTTCAGTAATTATAAAGTTACTTATATGGAATTGCTGTGAAACCAGTAAGGCTGCATTTATACTTCTATCATTTTTAGGACTGCTGGTAATCTGCATATATTTCTGACAAATAAACCTTGCCTCCTGTATCACAAGTCCTAACTCACTCATGTTCCCCTCAGGGACAGTACCTTTGGTAATAACCCCCAAGTTGCACATACTGGGGATCCAGAATTCTCGGTTCCACTAAGCACTGGAAGGCAATGGTGGCCTTCTGCTCAGCCTGCATCATAGGCTTTCTTGGGGTGTCAGCCCATTGACATGATGAATTTTCACATGTGGGTGCCTTTCTCATACAACGAAGCAGACTTCAGGGACTATAACTTTCCCTGCCTTCTTTTTCTTTCACAGTGGAACGACTGTAAATATTTCTGTTTCTCTCTGGGAATAAACTTTGGGTAGACTTCCCATTTTTCTGCCTTTTCTTTTTCTTTCTGTTTAATCATGTCAGCACATACTTTAGATCGAGACCATCCTTCTCTGTTCAGCAGGTGGATAGCGTGCTTCTGATCCCAAGAGTTTTTTTATCATTCTTTAATTAAAGTTTCTCTTTTCATGCATTCTTTAGTTCCATTTTCCCATGTGGTGCTGTTTACGGTAGAACTCAGACTGCAGACCTATCACTTTACGTCCCTACACTCATGAGATTCTGGACCTTCTCTTTCTCTTAAGGTGGTCAGTCCAAAACACTCCTTTTTTGGCATAGTGACAGCCACAGAGCCCCAGATACACCCTGCAGGACACGCCGTGTTCTCACTTTGGCAAGCTCTTGGTATAAGTCTCTGACCACCACCCTCAGACTCTGCTCAGCCGTGAAGATGGCACTGTTCTGGTATCACTTCTGAACATATCGTGCTTCCTGCACATAAAATACCTGGACCCTGCTGCAGCTGTCACCTCTTACCTGGATTTTCTGTTAACTTGTTGAATAGAAATAGCAACCACAATAGCGGAAGCAGCTGGGATACAGTTAGTGTTGACCATTTGCAAGTTTTTCAGCTATATATTTTATGTTCGTAGAAACTTTCAACAACCCCTAAAAGAATTATTACCTCCATTTTACTTATAAAAAGACCACAATTCAAAGAGATTGTGGAACTAGCATTCGCCGTCTACTGGGTAACCATCAGAGCTGGAATTAAGGCCCACACTGATCTAGTCCTAAATTCCACGTTCCTTCACTTTGATTAAGAAGAATATTATTGGTTATCCAAACTAAGTCACATCTGATACTAAAAGAAGGTCTTCGAATTTTGAAGGCCTTTTGTTCAGTTCTTTAGATGTTGTAGATAGAAGTCCTTTGTCTGAGGGAAAGTTGACTAATTTTTTTTCCCAATTCATGGATTTTCTTTTTACTCTGTTGGTGACTTCTTTTGATGTGCAAAAACTTTTGAATAAAATAAGATTCTTTGAAGTATTTCCCCTGCAGTCTGGTTTTTATTCATGAACTCTCTGCCTGCCCCTGTCTTATAGAGTTCTACCTCTTATACAAATGGCAAATAAATATGTGGAAAACGTACATCATTGGCCATTTGAGAAATGCAAATTAAAACAATGCTGAGATTCTATCTCATCCAGAAAGAATGGCCATCATCAAAAAGTCAACCAATAATAAATGCTGGAGGGGTTGCAGAGAGAAAGAAACCCTTCTCCACTGCTATTGGGAGTGAAGACTGGTATAACCACTGTGGAAAACAGTATGGAGATTTCTCAGAAAACTAAGATTAGAGGCCTCATTTGACTCAACTATTCCCTTTTTTGGTATTTTTTTCTGTAAAACTGATAACATCACACCACAGCAATATATGTGCACCCGTGTTTATAGCAGCACAATTTATAACAACTAAATCCTGGTGACAAACCAAAGGCCCATCAACTGAGGAATGCATAAAAAAGATGTGGTATTTTTATACAGTGGAGCATTACTCAACTATAAAGCAAGATAAATTCAAGACTTTTATAGATAAATGGATGCAACTAAAGACCATACTTATAAATGAAATAAATCAGATTCACATGTGTAAACATCACATTGTCTCCCTAGTGTAAGAGACTGAAAGAGTAAATAAGATCCAAAAGGTACAATAAACATTGTGAAAGGGAAAGAAACGCTCAATAGGAAAGAACAACTGGGATAGGAGAAAGGAGAAAAGAAGGAAGGGGGGAAAAATATATATATATATACACACAAGATAGCTAAGATAATTGTACTACTATAATTTCTATTAGTTCATTGAAAGGAAGAGTTAATGCTTATATTGTTTGATAAATTTTGCTTGCCCATACCTGGTAATCTGAGCAACTACTTTGAAGATAACAATATGCAATATAGTAACCATCGTTAATTTCCTATTGTCTTGTTTTGAAATTCTGCATCACTTTTATTGGTTTTTTTCTCTTTAAAAAGAAAATTAATTAATTAAAAGGGTCATATAATAATTATAATTAATAATAGTAACAATAATAATAATAATCAAAATTAGTAGCAATAGGTATAGTCCAGACATGTGAAAACGAATAATTTAATTATATTTATAACACCTGTATATCCTAGACCCTGGTTCTACAGTAAAAGGTCTATTGGTGGTTAATCCACAAACTGGAGTGACTTCTTCAAGTGAGTCTTCACTTTCTTCTCTATGCTCTGATCTGAGATGTCAGAGTATGCCTACTGAACTAACTCCTGTTAGTCTAACACACGCACATGCCTGTGAACTGACTGATTGTAAAGCCTAGTGAGTCGGTTTCACATTCTCCAATTTGTTCATGTCACCCCTCTTCCCAAACATTAGCAAGCTTTCTCATCTGCATCTCAGAGACCAAGGCAGCTTGCATCTGAGTTTCTGAACTAAATCCACATGCACAGTTCTGAGCACAGCGTACTCATGTACAGGTTTTCAAAAATGCTTTATCAATTGGGGTAAACACGGACACATACTCCACTACAGTACTTGGCAGATGAAAACACAGGCGCATAGGTAGGATTGATGGAGGCTGTCTCATATGTGGATCCATACACGGCATAAATATTTTTTATATTTCATTTAGAATCGTCCATCATTAAATAAGAGTCACTAAATTAAGGCCACAATGCAAGTACAAAGTAACACAAAGTTCACCAAGCAGTGGGAGCACAGTAAAGGATACTCATAAATGGATGTCACACAAAATGGTTTTCTGCAAACCCACAATAACACCCAATTTCAATTTCCTTTTTCATTAAGTAACTTTCGAAAGAGATTCTATGGGTTCATTAAGCCTCTGAGGTTCCTTTTTATAAAGTTATGTAGTTTTAAGCTAGGAGAACACTAGTTTAGTTGATTCTTCATCTGTATTTCCTAGAAATACTTTCACATTCTGAGAAGATTTTGCTCTCACAGGGACTCTGACTGAATTTTCCACTTTTTAAATGCCTACAGGGACAAATATAAATGATCCTGGAATATTTCTTATCAATCTAACCTTGTCTTCTATAGAGGGCAAGACCCAGGTAATTAAACTGTCTTTGTAAACTCTTGCATACAAATATCAACATCCCATATAATTTCCCATCTAATCACGTGGTGAAGCAGTGGTTAAAATTCTTCCTTGCCAGAAATCCATATTCAAATAAGTCTGAGAGACATCATACACTGCATTCCTTCTCTCAGTACTCATTACTATTTTAAAGCTTTTGAGCAGTTGGCAATAAAGAGCCCAAAAGAATAAAGCATGTCCCTCAAAATATCTCAGTGACTTCAGTGGGTGTGTGACATGGAATAATATATGTCCACCTCTCTCACTACAAACAAAGGAAAACTCAGTGCACAAAAATGCTAAAGACTGAAGTCTCCCCGCTAAGCTCAAGTGCGGGAGGCCAAGACATGTGCTTCAGGTTGCATGAAGAGCAAGTTAATATGCTGAAGACCCTCTCACCTGGTGGTGACATCCAGGTAACCACATAACCTAGAAATGCTGTCCAGCTCCCCTGCAGACCAGTGCCTATGACTGACACACTTCAATGTCAGTTCCCATTCTCTGGAAATAAAGAGCCAAAACCCATATGTGGATTTTTCCAGTTCTTTCAGGGATACAGGAAAAGCCATTACAGTGGCCTTTGGAAGTTCAAAGGTCAGCATCAGAGGAGGGCCAGGCAGAGAAACCTGCTTTCATTGCAGTGCTGCGTGAGGAACTGTACATCAACTAGCAGCGATAGTGACAAAGCAAACAGGGTGGCGACAGGCGAACCGACCAGGCCAGAAATTCCAGGTGTTTGTTGACATACAACTGCAAAAACTCTAGAACAAGCTCAGCCTGCAAGTCCAGCAGTAAAGGGTTGGAGGAACTGTTGGAATCCTAATGAAGAGCTAGATAAGGCAGCCAGGCCCCTTTCGGAGGTAGAAAGGAGGAGACCTCCGTGCCTCAGCAAGCAGCACCTGCCTCTGTGCAGGCAGCACTGTCCCTCTGAACGCAAGTCACCATCCCTACCCACATTCCCCTCTCGGCCCACAAAACCAAACACCTAGAGACAAGCGCAACATCCAACCAATCGAGTGTGGACCCTTCGAGGGTGGAGATGAGGCCCCGCCTCGCGGGGCAGGGCTCGGTGCCGACCCCCTTCGGGCGTCGGGCCCCTCCAGGGTGGCTCTGCGCCCTCTCCCCTTGCGACACCTGCAGCAGTTTTGCTTTGCGCTGCTCTTCTCTCGCTCTCGTTCCTCCCCCCCCTCCGTGTCAGAGAGCGGGAGACAAGCCCAGCTGGGGTCAGCGTGGGGAACCCTAGTCCCCAGACCTAACAGGTGTCGCAAGGGGAAATTCGTCAGTGCAGAGTGGAAGCCCAGAATCATCAAAAAGATGGACAGGAAGCAGCTAACTTAGCTACAGCCTGACATTTTGGGAAAATAGGTGCCTGTGGTATTGAGTCTATTTGTAGCAAAAGAAAATCAACATTCTTACTCCTTCCACTTTCCCCCCATAGAGGCATATCAGAAAGTAACCCTGTCATAGACTTTGAGCAGGCAGTCCAGTAATGGTTCCACTGTTCAATTCAAAGGGGAGTGTCTACATCAAGATTTCTCAGTCCCTGCATTATCAACGTTCTAGAGCAGATCATTCTTGTTCTTCTGTTTGGATGGCTGCCCTGTGAATTGTAGAATGTTGAGCAACATCCTTGATCTCTACTCCTCAGCTGTCAATAGTACCTCTTCATTTGTGGCAAAACATCTCTGTACATTGACCAAATGTTCCCTGAGAAGTGCCTTCTTCTCTGACTAAAAGTAGAGAAAGGATATAGGACAAATATATCCACATAGTAAGCATCAGCAGGAGGCTTGAGTTTGAGGTTAACAGAGTGGGGATGGCATTTTGAAATCCTCTTCCACAGTTACCAGATGCATTCCAGAAGTTAGTGATATTTAGGGAAGTTTTCCACTGTTTACTAGGTTTACTATTATTTATTGTATGTTGTTCTTTGCCACATAATACACCTTCCCTAACAGGCCACTTTGTTACTGCTGTCAGGGAAGGTATATTATGTGGCAAAGATACAAATAAATTTTTTAAAAATCAAATCATAATTTTTAACAAAACTAAGTTTCTATTTTAGTAGCATCTAATATCTATGCTGTTCAAGAACAAAGGGTCATATGCTTTGAAAGTCAGATTCCAACTGGACCTTTTGAAAACAACCCAAAATTTCTGTGATGTTATAAACATACAATATTCAAACTACATGTAGACTGTAGTTATAAACTTTCTAAAGAAGTTATATTGCTCTTGCATGCAATCATTAGGGATGAGAGCTCTTTTATTTTATTAAAATGCAAAGTAACTAAGCCATCTTGCTCTTTTTGAAAATTCAATTACATTGAAAATCAACCAGAGAATATTGCCTCTCAGTTTAAGGTGATTCAGCAACCCACAGATATATGAAGATTATAAGGAAAGAAATTAAAATAATGCTGGCAGCTACAGTTTGTTCTGCACATTAGGGTTTACAAATCATTCTCATGTACATAATCTTACTTTCCCACCCAACATCCTGCTTTGCTAGCCTCTGACCTCCCCACCCCCCCAAATAAGATAAGATCTCTACAGTCTATCAGTAGAATCAGGAGAAACTATTATCTAATGCTAAAATGCATTTAAAATTGTATACATCTTTTCCCTCCCTACACTATAAACTCTATGTAAAGAACATGTAGGTATGCCTTACATTTCTTAACCTTGAAATAATCTCATGTCACAAGTCAGGCAAGCAAGTCTAGTTCAGAACCCTGAAGACTGGTGTTAGGTCCTACAGAAGGAGTTTGAAGGAGTACACTTCAAACTCAGTCTGCCCTACACGGCATTCCGACAGTGCTTAGCTACAGGATGACTCTGCTAGGTAGTACGATGCAAGTGATATTCTACACATCACTAGAATCCTGCCTGGTGGATTTTTCCTTGAAAGGTATCGAAGAGGCAACTTTGAGTTGAACTGCAGTGGGCAGACACAGGCCACATGCTGTGAACTGTGCGCATCACACTCTGGCCCCAGACTCATAAGAGGACCTGCCCTGGTAACCAGCACGTGCCCTTTCTTGGTCTTTGAGTCGCAGTGAGCTAACAGGTATTCTCATATTACAAGAAAGAATCCAAAACAACTGAAAAATCTCATGTATCTCATGAATAGACTGACTAAATCTGCTAAATGATATTTAGATTAAATTTGAGATAAAAATTATTAATATACAAAAAACTATCTCTACTGTTCTGTATAGTTATTGAATAAGTTAAGTGGAATACATTTACAATAAGGACTACATTAGCAAATGTTGCAGTCTTTCTTGCATATTTTAAAGCATATTAGCAATACACCGAAGTATCCTCTCCATGAGCCAACTGACCACATGCAATAAGTGAAATTCTAGAAGTTTAACAATCAAATGTCCCTATAAATGGTGCAGATGAGTTTTAACTCCTAAGACAATTAGCATTTTGAGGTAAGAGCCATAAATGACAAGCCAGACTATGAAAAACCTTCAAAGGTAAATATGAATTCATTTCACCTTGCAAAAGGACCAGAGTAATAAATTAGCTCAAGAGTTTGTTGGTAAGGAAACATCTGGTATTTAAGAAAAGGATTAACTGCAAGAAAGAACTATGTTCAAATAATAAGGCTGATTTCATGTTTTCATTTTACATGAAAAGTAACAAATCAGTGAAGGCCTGTGAACTGAATTTACAGTATCCAAGCAGGGCTGCACATAATTATACGATACATATAACTGATACAGGATTCCAATTAGGAAAAGAAAAAAAAGCAGTAAAGAAACACAAAGAAATGTACCGGTTTCAGTGCCCAAAGTGATAAGCTAAAGCAGGGTTGAGAATAAGGCCACATATCCAATCTGCTCTGCAGACAAGCACAAGGTAAACAGGAGTTTGCCTAATGAAATTCTAACAGCTTATAAAAATAGTGTTTTACTGTTCTAATTTCATCCTTTCATATTTTGAAATACTGAACGCCTTATTTAGGAGTTTCGCGCGAGGGTATAATTCAGACGAAGAGAATGGATAATGTTTTCTTTGAGTTTCAGAACCTCTGCATGTTTGCGCGACCACAATGGTCCACAGAACGGCTTTAGTCTCTAGTAAGGAAGTTCTTGACATGGCAGGGAAGAGGAACATCCATGCACCAGAGGGCAGAGAAGCACTTCTTTCCTGAAGGATGAGTCAGTGTGCACTTACAGCCTGGCTTGGGAGGGAGTTTACTATTCCTCTAGCATCATTTCCTTTGCCTAGAACCCCCAGTGGCGAAAGGGACAATAAGGGGCCTCTGGCCAGGAGCCCAGAAGCCCAGGAGCCCTCCTTCCCAGCCATCTTATGCCTGTTCTTCACACTCAGACACACCCTGAGCTCCGACAGAGGTTTAAAGAATCTTTTACAGAAATAATAGGTAAGCATTCGAAAGCAGTTCTAAACAGGCTAGGGAGCCGGGCGTGGTGGTGCACGCCTGTAATCCCAGCACTCAGGAGGTTGAGGCAAGAGGATCATTGCAAGTTCGAGATCAGTCTGGACTACAAAGTGAGCTCAAGGCCAGCATGAAGAGCATAGTGAGACCCTGTCTCAAAAACTAAAAAAATAAAAAAACAAAATAGGATAGGGAGCTGTAGCCTTATCTAATTAAATTGTTCCCTTGAACTACACAAAGCTATCAGAAAACAGTCTTTCCAGAAACTTCAGAGAAATTCTCCATATGGGAATTTCTTATTCCTAACCATATCAGCTGCATTCCTTTCTCTTGCTTTTTGGAGGGAGACGGGGCTGCTGGAGATTGAACCTGGACCCTGTGCAATCTAAGCACGTGCTCCCACTGAGCTATGGCCCCAGACCCGTGCATGGGCACTCATCCTCTATCCTCTTAAAGAGCTCGCTTTCCCTGGAGCCCCTCTCCACTTCCAGCAAATCCTCCCTCACCCATGTGGGAAACAGATCTAGTGACGCCTTCATCTCTTCCTAAATACCCTAAGTTCTGCCATCTCAGATCTTGGCAAAATGCCAATGGAAGTTTGTCTTTGTCCAAAGAAAAACTTTTCTTTCTCTGCTGGATCTGAGGGGAAGCCATGGGCCATGAATGCATGAGCAGAAAACACCTGCAGAGGTTCTGTGAGAGAAATGGCCAATGCCGCCTTCCTCCGAGATCCCCTGACAAAAGGAAGTATAATCCCAGAAGAAGAACGCAGTTTGTTTCCAGTCAGTTTTTCTTCTACTGTTTATGAAATAAGGTCTTGGCATCCTTGTGCTCGAGGACTGATGCTTCCTTCCTGTTTCCATTTCCACTCTCCTCTCACGTAAAGGAAGAATGGTTCTGCCTGAGCCAAGGCATTCCACAGAAGCCAAATGGACTCTCTCAGATCCTGCATGATCTCCCCAGCAGTACAGAGGGAGTGTTGCTAAATACTGCTGTGTCCAGATTCCCTTGTAGTTCCCTTTCCTAAGGCCAAAAACCGTGCTATTAAAACTCACAGAACTCCCCCTTGAGAATGACTTAGCCCACAGGTATTTTTCTGGATGAGGTTTTTATCTAACTGTCATGGATAATTATTAGTAAAATTGTCAGATGATTGGTCTGCAGAAGACCAAAAAAACCAGACCAAATGTTGATAACTCTATATTATTGCCAGTAAATCAATTATCAAAGTAGTAACTGAAGTCTAATCAACCATTTTACCTTAAAATACTCATTCCTCGGACTAAGACTTAACCAAGACCAACTGCATGTTAATGAACGAGTAGCGAGAAGAAAGACAGGGCGGCGAGGGCGGCAGAGCCCCGCGCACAGGGTCCTTCTCCCCCGTCAGGCCCAGGCTCTCGCTCCTACTTTGTTTTATTGCTCCCGAACGTGAGAAGCTAATCACAGGCGCTCGAGTCGGCACAGCACAGAGAGGTGCAGAATTACTTCTTCTCGCAGACAAAGCTGCAGCCAGGGCCCGGTAGAACACGCCCTCCTCTCCTTCCCCGCAGTCTCTCCAGCATAGGCCACCAACTGAATTGTTCTAAAGAGTGCTGTGGTGATATTTTCCAGACAAGCACCTACCCTGGACACAAACAAACCAAGTGCGCTTTCCCCTGTGAACGTGAGTGGTGGGGAAGGCTGTCCACAGCTCTTCCCCATGGCACTGGGCCACATCACGTCAGGTGCCCTGTTAAATCTACCGGGAGAGCAGCAGCCAGCCCCCACGGTGAGCCCACAGGACAAACGTGCTCAGAGAGGTTACGGAGGGCCTCCTACTAAGGCTTTCTTCAACAGTAAAAGATAGTCTTTGGAGTAGGGGCAGGGGCTCCAGTGATGACAGAACGTTTTTCACTCCCATCCAAATAATTACTTCTGTTTCTCTGAGTATAGAAGCGGTGACCTTGCGCTGCTCTCTGTCCGCCACTCGACAAAGAGAGGCTAAGCAGGCAGTGACACAGGCGCAGAGCAAGAAGAGCGAGGATACCAGGGGAGAGAGTTTCTCCTGGCAAAGGAAGATCTGCAAAGGGTAAGCGTAATCCTCAACTCCTCCGAGAAGCAGACGCTGTTCCCGAGTGCTTCCGCGTCTATACCAAAGAGACTGCACAAGGTGTATTTACATCGACACAAACAGCTGCAAAAACAGCTTTTCCCTAGTAGGGGAAATGATCAGCTGGCTCACAATATACATTTTAACAGGAAAGTCACACTTCCGCTTTGTCCCTTTTCTCCCACTGAATTCACGAATCCATCTTTACTTATACTTTCTCTTGTTTACCCGTTTGATGTTTGTTCACTAAGCACTGAAAATTTTATACCCTTAACTCCATATTAACTTGGGCCTCAGAGAGGAAGGTAAGTGGGCTTTGGAGCTGGCTGGACCTCTGACTCACTCAGCATTCTGTCAAGCATGTGTTACCTGAGGGTGATGACATCCTCAGACATATTTCTAGAGTTCGTCATGCTTTCATGTTTTCTGATTGCAGTGATGAGCAATGGGGAAAATACATTGATAGAGAGATCTGGGGAAAATGAATGCTAAAGGAATAGAAATTCTGTTATCAATAACCTACCATCTCTGTTTCTTTAAACATGCCACATCCCTAAATCCCAGCCCAGCAGAAATACCAGGAAAGCTGCTGTGCTGAGCACAAATTTCAGGCCAAAAGTTTACTGGGAAGAAACGTAGATTTATTTTCAAATTCTACTTTGAACTCTCATTCTACTAAGTAATGAAAACCAGATTTTAATCAATTTAGTCCTCTCTCCATCCTGAGGATGCATACAGTTCTAAAAGGGCTGTGCACTACCAAGTTTTTGTGTGTGGCCTGGGAGAACACGTGTGCGGCACCCTGTGTGAGCCCCTGGTTCCCTCAGATCGCTGGCCACCAACAGAGGTCACCACTCGCCTCCCACCAAGCTCATTCTCAGTACTCTGTGCTCTCCTGTTTCTTCCCCTTTTCCTCGAAGGACTAGGCAAGGATTTCAAACTTCAAAACTGATAAAAAAGCTGAGAATTAAATAAACTTGAGTATTTTTCTCTTCTAGCTATCTTATCTCCTCTCCAAAAAGGTAGTAAACTTGTGAGAGCTGAAGGGTCACCGGCTGAAAGGAAGCATCAGAACATACACACCCATTCATTATACAAAATGTGGACACACACACAAGTATTGCAAGCAACATATAGTATTATATGCAATAGACTACATGTAACCCCATATATCATATGTGTATGAAACTTCCTTTCTATCCTGCACTTCTAGTCCAAAGTCACTGCATTCTTACTAAAACCTAAATCATCTCACATTGCAGCCCTAGCAAATCCCCTGTCCTCTTTCTTCCATTGGAATGATCTGGCCAAATGGCCACAGTGTGCAACAGCGAATGCATTAAAAATAAAGAAGAACCTACATGAGGTGTCCTATTACATCAAATAAAAGGAGTCTGGGAATCCCCTGGAGGGCTTTTGAAAGAGCTAGTTCTAACCCACAAGTCAGGGAAGAAATATCACTGAAGTTCAGAAAACTAAATCTTAAAAAGTGGGTAACATTGAAGTCCAGATTTTCAGAGGCCAGTTCACAAAGAGATCACTACTTTTCCAGGTATTTATGTCTGTCTGAAAATAGCAAATAAAAACATTTTTTATAAATCTGACCTGTGTGCTTATCTCCTGTAAGGGTTCATCTTGATCATCACCTAATTGTATTATGAAACGCGTGGAGGTGATTGGATTGTAAGAAACAAACCTCATTAGTGGATCAACCCATTGACGAGCTCACAGTGGCACAGCTCTGAGCAGGTTCAGCCTAGTTAAAGGAAGTAGGTCGCGGAGGGCCAGCCTTGGAATGGTTTATCTTTTCTCAGACTCTGTTCCTCTTATTCTGCCTCCTGGTTGCTACAAGGTCAGAAGTTCTACTCCTCTGTGTTTGGCAGCCACGATGCTTCTGCCTTGTCACAGGCTTAAAGGCAATGTAGCCAGCTCTGCAGCCAGGAGCCGAAATAGATCGCACCTTCTTTAAGCTATTTGCTGGGTGCTTTGTCCCAGCAAGGAAAGGTGACTAGTAGATCTCATTTAAACTAATACCCCAAAACCTCATCGCCCTGTTTCTCTTCTGACTCATCTGCATGTGCTAAGGATCCCACTTCCCAGTGCTTCTGGCATAGGTGGCATGCAGAGTCTGATGTAGTAGGTGCCTCTCTAACCCAAAAATCAAGGTCCAGGTTAATTAGGCATCTTCCCAAGATTCATGCATTTTTCTCATAAAATTCGCTTGACAACACCATTCAGGAGCTAAGTACCAGTACAAGAAGACTGAGCCTATGCTGTTTTGCCCTACCCCTTGTGGGCCAGCAGAGCAGGTGTCTGTCAAGAGATGAGAAAACAAGTCTAATGAACATATGACCCTCTCCAAGAACAGACACTTGTTGCCGCTGTGCCATCTACACCCTGGGGATGGCAACTAATACCAGCTTTGCCTTAGACTCAACCTCCAGGAGCCACACAGTTCTCCCCAAAGTACCAAGCACAATGGCTCAAATATTTGCAAGGGGCTGAGGCACAGTCCTACCACTAGAAGCCATCTCTGCTCTTACTCTCCTGCTCAGCAAATGCAGAAGAGTTTGAGTCTCAAATATTTCCATAATATTTTTAAAGAAAGACTATTACTTTACCATAAGTGAAGTTTCTTTTTATTCTCGTAGCTTTTTCTTTCTTGGACTTCACACCTCCAGGAGAAGTGAGAGAGAAGGATGAAAAAAAGAGTAGGAAGTCAGGAAATCCTATGTGCACAGGAAAATCTATTGTTTTCTAATTTTGCGTTTTTGTTCAATATTTTTGAGGAAAATCATCTCACATATTTTAGATTTTCTTTTCTCTTGCAGTTCGCATGCTCTCCATTCTTAATGAAACAGAAAAATCAACAGGGTAGAACCTTTCACAGCTACCTTAACCTGACTTTTTTCTCTAGATGGAAATTAGATTGAGCCCAGGAGAGAAAGGCCTGTCCTGGCAAACACCGAAGTCAGACCCATTCTTTCCTCTCAGGTCCTATTCTATTGTCACTGTGATGCCCTCGGCACTTCAGGGAGAACTGATTTAATTCCCGAAGCTCCCTGCTAACTGATTCGCCTTCCTCCGTTCCTTGGGCCTGCCTCTTCCTTCTATCACCTTTCCCTATCTTTAAAAAATTCTGTTAGCCTGACCCATTTGCAAGACATTAAATTATAAAATTTGTTCTAGAATAAATTGTTCCCAAAGAAATGAGCATTGAGAGATCATACTAGTTACTCCTGAGCTGAACTAAAACATAGGCAAATAGAAAGGACCTGAAACAGCTTCTATTTGGCAGGAAGGAGTCACTTCTAGCATTCACAACTTCACATAGCATAGGAATCTCTTTCTTCTCTGGTATCTTGTACTTTCTAGTAATCTACTAACACAGTTTACTTAGTCGAGTTGTAACAGGAAACATATGGGGAATTTTTGTGCTAAATCCACACTGTATCACTTCAACATTGCCACATTTCTGTTTAATTTAAATTTCTGAATCTAAATTTCCATGTATTAGAAATCTAACGATGCCCCAGTTTAAACACAGGAAGAGTAGGCATGGTGGCACACTCCTGTAATCCCAGCACTAGGGAGACTGAGGGAGGAGAATTGCTGTGAGTTCAAGGACTGCCTGAACTAATAGAGAAAACCTGTCTCAAAAAACAAAATAAATAAATAAGCAAACAAACATCAGGAAATTATCACATCAAAATTTTATCATTTGAAATGATTGGAAGAGTCAAACAAGCCATCAGTAAGTAAAGTCAGAACTTGTGAAGCCACAAATAAATATTTTAATACAGATGCTTTCAATAATCATTTATGACAATCAAATTATATATTTACTTTCCATTTAATCTCAAGCTTTCAGTAAAATTTCTGCTTGGATCCACCTTGCTTTTTGATACAGTAAGTTGAACCGCCTGTAGGCACTAATTTTATTTGTTTTTCATGAGTTTATCATGCATATCTATCCTTCTTTTCCTATCTACTCATTTTTTAAGAAAAATATGTTGACATTAAATATTTTATTACAGAGGAAAAATCTTTACATTGTTTGCAGTTATGAGGAGCAAGAATTCTGTTGTCACATTGCATTTCTGTTATTTTCAGTCATTGTGGAGGAAACCCCCAAATTAAGTTTCTCAGTTCTAGAGTATCCAGACTTTTGTTTCTATGAAAAATTCATAAATGTGGGTTGAGTTATAGCATTAATATCATACACTTGAGAAAATAAATTTTATTGAGTCATAAGTTTCTCTAAAAAGAAACAAGCCAAAAATAAGCTTGCCACTTCCTTTTCAATTTTTTAACAGTTATTTAATTCTCTCTCCATCAGACCACACTGTGCATCCTCATTCAGTGTCTCCAACAAGTGCCTTCAGTCAGGATTAACCTCGTTTACCTCTGAGCCCCTGTAGATCTTTGCTGGCCCCTCTTTGATGGCACTTACCAGCTCACTGTGTGTATTTTCTCTTATTTCTCAATACCAAATAATATCTTCAGGAAGGAATAATTTACATAGCTCCCAGAAAAAAATATTGACACTCAGTAAATGTTGGAATTAAGAGGAATGTGACATGATGTATGTAGGGCTCTCAGATGAGGGACAGTCTTTTGTGACACCGTGTGGTCCAGAGGTCACAGCAATCTAAAATGACTTCTAGACGACTGACATTTTTGTAGCCAACCCACATTCAAATTATGTGTGGTAGCACAGCATGAGGAAACTTCATGCAGCAGTCATTTTTCATCTTGACTTTCAGTTGAAAGGATTCCTGGGTTGACAATGAGTGACAGAGATCATGATTGCCAGGGCAAAACTAATGTCTCTCAATAACTATTTGCTTACTAGACTGGACTATGTCAAGAAATGACTCTTTTGGTACACACAGAGAACCAACTGGAGCAGAAACATAACAAGCTTGAAATTTACCCAACAGAAACATTCTAGAATAAAAGTCAACTATTAAGAAAGTATCTTGAGGTCATCAACCACAACTAACTTTATTATAGAGCCTGCAGTATCCAGACATCTCTGATATCGTGACAGATTAACTTTGATCAGACTATACACTCCAAGACGCCTGAAGCCATTACGTTACACCTGCATTTGCTTAAGCATCCATTTTATTAGTGAATGCATATTAGACCACCTACTCCTTTTGAACAAAGTAAATCATATTTCCATCCAGCTGATGGACATTTGAAATTCCTCAAGACTTCATCTCCAAGAAACCTAAGCATTTGCTTCAAATAAATATTTCTTCAATATATTATTGTGAATAAACTGTCTTAACCTAAGAAATCTCACAGAAACAAGGCAGATATTTGAGCAAACATTGTGCTGGTTGTTTCTATGAGGACAGCTTTGGATGAGACGAACTTCTGAATTTTTAGGCTGAGTGAAGCAGATTGCTCTCTCCAGTGTAAGTAGGCCTCTTTCAATCCGCTAAAGGCCTGAACAGAACAAAAGGCTAACAGTTCCCTGTGAAACAAGCGTTTTTCTGCCTTTGGACTGGAACACGAGTGTCTGCCCAGCCTTCAGACTCAAGCAAACTGGCTCTTTCTCCACCTTGACCTCTCTGGCTTTTGGTGTGGATCTACATCAGTTTTCCTGGTCCTCAGGTTCTTAGGGTCCATTATAACAACCCAGTCTCATGGGACTAATCCTTGTCCTGTGGGAACTACATTAATCTCTCACAAAGGCAATGTCCCCGAAGGTCTAATCACCTTGTACTAGGTTGTGCTTCTTAAAGATTCCACCACTTCAGTATCTCCACTCTGAGACCAAGATTCTAGTCAATGAAGCTTTGGGGGATGCACTCAAGCAATCCCCAAACCACAGCATCATTAAAGAGGAAAAAAGGGTGAGAAGCTGCAAAGTCACTGAGAGGTAATCACGAAAGACAGGTTAGGTGGCAACAACAGGAGAGGAAAAACACTGGCTCAGAAATGTAAAGACGGGGCCATTCACATGGGGATTCCCAAGGACATAGCGGGAGGTTCTTAAAGAGAATCAGTTGTATGGGGGGAGGAGGTGGCAAAAGGGTGAAACTGCAAATCTTTGTAGCAATAGGATTACTGAAAAAAGACAGGTTGGCAGACTATCTCTATTTGGGGAGAAGGTAAAACTATAAGAATGGCCTGCTGAGCTCAGAAAAGCTGGAGATGAAAATACTGATACTTGTAGAGTTATAAAAATGAGTAATGAAGAAAGGAGTGGACAGCCAAAAGTTACCAGGATGGTAGAGACACTGGCTCACCTCACTCTGGTCACCCGTCCTCTCTTTACACATATCTTGTAATATCATGTTGTACATCTTAAATAAACACAATAAAATTTATTTTTAAATGATTGTATCAAACTGTTTAGGAGACTAACTCACATGTCTCTTCCCTAGGGAAAAAAAGAGAGCCAAACTTAAGCAATTTGGGTAAGTTCAATGCATGCTGGAAAACATGCAATGTTGCCTAGCCATGTGAATCTTAATTTAGACAATGCCAGAATGTGACCTAAAGAATCTATGTTGGACGCAAGGTCCTGAGTTCTATCCCTAGTCTGAAAAAAAAAAGAATCTATGTTGGAAGCAAGTTAGGAATCAAATTTCAGCCTTTGACAAAATGATGAATGATGAAGTAATATCAACTAGTACATTAAAAATAAAGATTTTAAGCCCAGGAACCCAGGCTCTCAAGAAGAGGGAAAACAAGGAAAGAATAAGGAGTACAGGGGTTTTATCAAGTTCTGTGATGGGTAGATGAAGAGGCCTCCTCAAGCCTTTGTTTATTTTCTAGGGCTGCAGTGACAAAGTGCCACAGACCAACGAGCTCAAACAACGCAAATTTATTTTCTCGCAGTTCTGGGAACGATTAGTCAGGATATGAGCGGTTTCTTGGTTTCTCTGAACTTTCGCTCCTGGCTCACGGATGGCCATCCTCACTTCCCTGTGTTTCAACAGTCTTTCTCCTATGTGTACCTGTGACTTCTTACAGGGGTGCCAGTCATATTGGACCAAGGTCCACCCAGTGACCTACCACTTGGAAGACACGAGCTTCAGATACAGACACATTCTGAGGTGAAGGGAGATCAAGACTTCAGCATATGCAGGGCGAAGGCCAGAGTTCCGCACCTAATGAACCCCACATTGCAAATGGCCTGTGTGGGTTCCTCAGTCTCCTGCTGTCACCAGAGTGATCACCAGTGCCACTTTCACCTCTGTGATATCTGGTGTCTGCATTTAGGAGGAAGTTTCTTTCCCTGTGGAAGTAGAGGCAAAGGGACACTAGATCATCATCCAGAGGTGGCTGCACATCCCAGGTAGCAAAACATGGTTGGAGGGCTTTACGTAGTTTATGTCCCAGATGTTTGTCTTTCAAGCTTTCTTGCCACAACCCATAGAAGGAAACATATATTTTATGAAATCTGTTATTACTTATGAAACATGTAGACCTGTTTTGTGATACTTTATCATATGAGAAATACAATTTTTTGTTCTTTTCTATTTCATTTTTTTAATTGTCTGACTTAAGCCAATAGACTAATTTTATGGCATGATAATGAGTCAAGAGCCACTATCCAGAAAACAATAAATAGATCCATCTGCACACCCCATTCCTAGTATTTCTTCTGTTGCCAAGGTCTTTGCTCAGCTGTCTAAATATCTTTCCAAAGCTCCCCATTTACCAAGTTTCTGTTAATTTTTCTGATCAAATGAGAGATAAATCCTTTAGTTCAATGTTGTCTGTCCTCAACCCCTTCTAATACACCTCCAGCAAGGGCCTCTTTAGCAATAATCACAGGGGGAAAAGTGAGACCTTAATTGGCTTTAGGCTATAGTCAGGGTAGGAGGAGAAAATCATGAGATTATCTCAGAAGACAATGCAGTATTTTTTATGACAATACAAATTCTAAACTTGAAAGTTACAACTGTGTGAAAAGGGGATGATTAATATTCTGGCCTAAGAATTAGCTAAAGCTAAGTACATATTAACAGTAATTTCATTTACATTTCTATCTCACAGTTAGAAATGACAGCATTCATTTCTTCTTATACACACAGTCTTGCAAGCACCTGCACTGTGCAGAATCATCCTCCAGTGACACAATGCAGGTTCCAACAAGACACACAACTGTGTCAGGCCGAGCTGGCCAGTGGTACTGTAGGGAAAGAGATCCAAAATATTTGCCTCAGGACACAGTAGTGCCTACCCATAAGATTTCTGAAAGAAATATCTGACAAAGAAAATCATTATAACAGTAAGTCATCAACTGGAACTTTTTCCAGAAATTCAACAATTGGGAACTCTCATGACATAAGCTGAACCACAGGGAACAACCATTTTCCAGAAGCCATTAGACCTTTTACTTCCATGATTTCACCTCCTACGAAGAACAAATGGTGCCTGACTTCTTACAGTAGTTAAACTTAAGGTTTTGTGGAGGGTGTGTGTGTGTGTGTGTGTGTGTGTGTGTGTGTGTGTGTTTTATTTTGCCAGGGTGCAAAAGCCATATACATTCAATTAAACCATCTTTTAAATTTTGAATTTTTATCTTTTCCTAGACTCGCAATTTGTGGTACAACACTCTGAGGAGGGCTGGGGATATAGCTCAGTGGAATAAGCGCCTGCCTAGCAAGCACAGGGTCCTGAGTTCGATCCCTGGTACCGGAAAAAAAAAAAAAACCATAAAACACTCTGAGGACACCGAACAGTACCAGTGGTTTCGGCTGCCTGCCAGCCACAATCTTACAAAGAGAAACAACCCATACCTACAATAGATTGTGTTGCTAGTAGGTTAGATGTACAAACTGCATTTCATTAACAATATTTTCAACTCACAGTGTGTTGTTCAGAGTGTGCTCCACTGTTAAGCCCAGAGCCTTCAGTGTAATTCGGTTTCCAGAAACATGACTGTCAAATTGTATTTGTCTAGTACTGACTGGAAAGGGGAAGAAAGTGAGGAGCATTTCTTCACGGAAGAGACTACAGTACCTTCTATTGGGAATGTTTTCAAAAGGAAAATAGCCATTTGAAAATAATGTAACCTACGTTATGGACTGAACGCTATTTCTTTACCCTCCGTCCATCAGTCACAGCTGATGCCCGTCCATCACTAGATCTAAGCCTCGCTGTGGACTAGTTCATTCTCATAACTTTTTCTGAGTCACTGTTTTATCTGTTTCCTCTTCCATTTGATCTGTGTCCCCAGGTGACCCACATGGGTCTGATTCATTAAATGAGAGCTGTTCTGCTCGTTGCAAAAGATTTTTGTTTCTTCTCCAGTTTCTCAATGTGCAAAGCTCAAATTGTTGTGTCTTGATGTTCATTACTTCATCTGTGCTTCACATATGCAATACTGAAGTAATGGAGGCACAACTGCACCACTCACGTCTCGCGCTGGCACTGTCTACTACAGACTGGGGTGCGTACTGCTGGAGGCGAGAGTGAGACACGGTTAATGGTCCTTAGCTTTGGGAAAAGGAAAAGCTTCTTCATTCAGTACTACTTAGAAAACTCATCCATCACCCTATTTGTCCTTTCAGATTATTTCCCTGTCACGTTTTAAAATTTCTCCTTGGTTCCAGCAGCTGTGATTAAAGAGTATGCATTGTCGATTTACAAAAGTTGTGTTATGTAATCGTTCCCTGTGGATTCTGAAAGAACTTAACAGTTGTTTATTATTTGTAATAATATACCACCTAACTAACTCTTACCTTAAATCAGATACTGCTTTGGGTTCTTTATAATCTCTACCTCACTTAATCCAAGTAACTTCATTAATAATTATAACACCCATTTTAGAAAGGAAAGACCAAAATTAGGTTAAAGAACTTGTCAAAACAAGTCTGAGTCTGAACCCTGATGTACTGAACCCTGAGCTTGCGTTCTTAACTATTGTGTTATGGTAACTCTGAGACCTTTGACTTGCCTGAAACTGCAGAATTTGCCTGCAAAGAAAACTCACACAGCGGTGAAAATAGTTGGGCTTTTGGTTGTCCTTGATGTTAAAGTAATGAATCTTAAAATCTTTAGACTTTCACTTAACTGTTCCTTGGTAGACAGAGAAAGAAAGTTAACAAGACAAAACTGTTCTATGTCTAGGTTTTCCCTATATTGTTGTAAAGTTACTCTTCTCCTGGCTCCCACTCCAAAAACTTGGGAGAAATATGTGCTACTATCAGGGCATCGGGTGTTTATGCCTGTCCTCTTATTAATGTAGCCCTTGTCTGTTTGTGATCTATATTTATCAGTAACTTAAGGATATTTTTCATGATATTGATAAAAAAGTAAGCCTGACTCTAACCAGCGATAGAAATCAGATGAAAGGCAAACACACAGTGCCTTCAAGTCAGAGATGGATGACAAGTATAGTCTTAATCAGAATTCCAGAAAAGATTTTGTGTGACTCCTGAGTCAGACAGTCAAGGGAAAGCAATTTACATTTCATGTCTGAGACAGAACAATCTGTCACTTAGAAATATTTGGGTCAGTAACATTAGCTCAGAATAAAATCATGATGAGAATGTGTGCATAATCGTAAGTAAACTAGATAACCGGAGAGGTTTGAGAACAGAAAACCTGCCATTTTCCTTCAGACTCATATACAAGCATTCTACCACTGTGAGGCTGTGACATGATATATGACTTATAAATGTTATCTGGATTAGAAAATAATTAGATTCTCTGTTTTATAATATGTACAGATATTTAGAACTATTCACAAGAATCCCCCAAATTTCTTAAGGAAGCATGCGGTAATACAAAGAAAAGATGATTTTGGCTTATATAGACATGAATAAAATGAAAATGTATTAAAATATTTCATTTTTGACAAAATGAATAAGAACTGGCATCTCAAATAATTTTCCATTTAAATTTATCATTTAAAATATATATATATATGTTATAGATATTTAGGCTCAGAAATAATGTTGCCATTTACAAATATCTTGTGATTTAAAAGATTAAAATCATACACTTATATTTGCTTAAGATATTGGTGATGCTCTTGGTAGCAGAGATATCTCTGTTTATCAAGCATTTTATATTCAAAACCTTCCAAATTTATTTGAGCCATGAAAGGATGTCACATTTCAGTATTGTATACTCAGATGGCAGCGAAATTTTGGCCACACCCAAGCACTGCTGCATTGTCTAAGCGATGCCTCACTGTATGCTGCGCTTCCCTCTGCAGAAAGGACAGATGGTCTATCATGGCTTCTCCCGAAACTGCTCAGCTGCCCTGCAGCTTTTCATTCGTGTTCTACAGCCTGATAGGTTGCTAAGCAGCAAGCAGTGCTTCCCTGCCCAGAGACCTGCTATGCTTCAAGAGCTCCTTGATCTGAATTTTCTGTTTAATGTGAAAGAGATTTCATAACACAATGTTGGTGAAGCTTTTACTGTCATGCTGTCCAATGTTCCTGATATAGTGACCACACTTCATTTGCATTAAAGTCGTAACATATGTAAGAGTCCCAGGGTTACTCAAAGATCATCACCAAAACCCCCAACTTACAGATTAAAGAGACCAAGCCATGCAGAAATATGAAATTTCTGGAAAGTAAATATTTATACTCCTCACAACTAACATACAGACCTCTATTGTCAGAAAACTTATCAGGGAGCATCAGTTGCTAACACTGACTAAACCAAAGCCTCTGCATAGCAAATAAAGGATCGGGATGCCAGACTGTGCCGCTCAGGATGGCGTGTGAATCTTCAGGCCGACGTCCTCTCAGCAGAGGGCTTGGTCTCAGCAGTCTCCTCCCTTGATGAGTCAGACTCGTTCTATCTCTGGCATACAGAATGCCAGTCAGACCCAGACCAACTCTCATCATCAGTCCTTGGCATCCTCTACCTGCTATCCCAAGTCTTTTCTACAGTCTGCTTCTACTCCTATAGCTCAGGCTGCCATGCCTGACACCTGTCTGTAGACCCGAGAACTCTCTCTATCCTGGGCAGACCCAGCCTCTCACATTCCACCACCCTGAGCCCTGTGAGTGACTTCCCTGAGCACTGCATCCTCTCCCCAGAGCAAGCCCTGCACACTGCAGTGGCGACTGCTCACCACGTCAATGACTCAGCAGTAAACCCTGGAGTGTGTATATTCCCTTGTACTCTTCTTACGGTATGCTAAGCCTGACTAGCATGTTGTTCCAGAAAATGATCCAAGGAAAGTCCAATAACTATGAAAATTTAATTAAAATATTAAGAAAATGATAATCCATCAACAAAGCAGGGCATTTTCCAACAGATGGAGAATGCCAAGAGGACCTTCCTGTATATATTTCTATGTATATAACACAACCCATTCTCTTTGTGTCTCACGATAAGCCTCTGAGCTTGTAAGCAGGTTTCCAAAAAACACATTTAACTAATGAGAAAAATCAGAGGTCCCAAGAGATTCCTTTAGGGTCACACAGGCAGTACAATGGTAAAGTCAAATTTGAACCCAGAACCTCTGTCTCTAAAGCCTGCACTTCCTCTCTCCAGTAATTCCCTTGGAGCCTACCTTCCTCCCTCATCTACTGCCTGGTCTCTTTCTTCCTGTCTGCTGCTTCCATTCCTTTCCTTCTGCTTAGTGTGTCCTTCCCACTGTTCATCTGCCAAGTAAAATCTCCCTCCCAGACAAACCCTAGCATTTCCTCTAGGAAGCCTCACCTGACTCCCAGAGAGGGACTGCTGTCCTCTCACCTGTGATCACACAGCCTTTTATGATCAATACCATTTGCTACATACTTAACCTGCTGCCAGTAGGTTATTCTTCTTATTAAAAATAAATTTTAATTACTTGACAAGCTGCTATGTTTGAATGTTTGTCCCTTGCAAAACATGTTGAAACGTGGTTGCCACTGTAACCCTAAGAAGTGGGACACTTAGGGGGTGACTAAACCTTAAGAGCTTTGCCTTCCTGGCTGGGATCTGTGTCATTATAAGCACGTGAGTGTGGCCCTTCTGGCTTCCTTTCACCTTCTACCATGTGATGGCCCAGTGAGAAGGCCCATTCCAGGTGCTGCAACTTGATACCAGACTTCCCAGTGTCTAGAACTGCAAGCCAATAAATTTTAGTCTATGCTGTTTCCCAGGCTGACCTGTTCTGTATAACAACACAAAATGGAATGAGACAAGTACTCTGTGTGCAGGGTAGAAAGCTGGTTGTGCAGTTAACACAAGAGGATAACACGACCACACTCCTTTGATCCAGAGGAAAACACTCATTGTAAATTCTCCCACAATTTTTCTGTTCAAAGATATAAATATATTCAGGGTATGGAATCAAGATCAAACTGTGTCATGTTTGTCCCCGCACACTGCTAAATCTTTAAGAGCAGTGACTAAATTTTACAGTTCTCTCTGGATTAAGATCTGACCTAAAATAAGTCCTGGTAAAATTTTCTCATAGATACATAGAGTGCACAAATAAAAAATGTAAAGGAGTTCAATTTTCTAACATTCCCCAAGAAAATCCTCACCTCATGACCTATATGTGAGATTTTTGGCCTTCAGGTTCATCTTTACCATAGAATTATTGATCACTATGGAGACCCATCTAAAGATAACCTGACTGAGTTTAAAGGATAAAGATAAATGAGTGAAGCCAAAATTGGACGAGGAGTTGGGATAGACATGAATGTTCATTTGGATGACTTTCTACAGTGAAGGTAACCACAAGATTATCCATAGGCACAGTACCCAAATTAATCCATGCATGTCAGATGTTTAAATTTTCTCTTGCTGCATGAAGACATATACATTTATATCTGTTTCCATGAATCAAGAGGTAAGTAGTACACATCATTACTTAAAGGTCAATAACTCTCACCTTCTCTTCTGAGAAATCTATGCCTGAAAAGCTCTTCAGAAGAAAAAGCTGAGAACTAGATGGAAGCATGAGAGTGCAAGAATGTTTGGATTCTGTCTACTGTCAATCACCTGACCATGGAAAGAGAGTTCATGCTTAGGCAAGTCACACACCGACTCTGGCTTGGCTTCTTTAATTATCATTAACTGCAGCAAAAATACCTACCTTAGGTAACCCTGCCACACACTTTTCTTATAAAGTGAAATAAAGTATCATTTAATTTCTCTGTGATTCCATGTTATCATCTAAAAGACAAAAATGATAACACCTGCCTTATACAACTATAAAAATTACTTTAGTACTTAAAATACGAAAACAGACCAGATGTCAAATACATTAAGTATTAGCATTATTATTTCCATTACTTTTATGTATATAAGTGGTCATTATGTGTTTCACATAAAATGAGAAAACTAAACGGTTTTCTTATCATCTCTATATTAAACCTCATTTTGAAGCAAAAGACAGCTAATTTTTAAAGTAATTAAAAATTGGGGTGAAGCCAATTCTGCGATTGAGATTGACACCTGATTATATCTAACCCTCTAGATTCTAGCCTAAATTGACAAAGAGAAAGTTTTTTTGAGGAAATAATTCCTAAATGAATGTAAGAATAAACTCAAGACTAATATAAAAAGATTGCTGGATATTTGCTGATGATCCCAGCCTCAACCACTGTGAATCTCAGTGCACTGGGGAATTAGTGGTCTTGGGGAAACGCAGGACATCTTGCACTGCCGCCTGAACCTCTAACCTGAAGACATCAGCCAGAAACACAGAACTCCAACAAAGATCTGGAATCAGCTCTGGGACCAATTCCTCCAGAGAAGCGGAACCACAAAGCAGAGTTTTGCTTGTTGTATATATATAATTTCAAGTCATTTCCGATCATAAACATGTCCTGTCTCTAACTTGATAAATTCATGATATTGCATATTTAGAATACGATATGGCTGAAATCTAAAGTGCTCCCCAAACTCTCATTTGGGTCCTGGGAGCGCTGTGATCAGGGGAGGCATCCACCGAGGAGTTCAGAAGCTGAAATAGCTGTTGGGAGGAGGGCCACAGCTGGAGGCGGGTCGCTGGAGGCGCAGCCTTGAGGAGCACATTCTTATCCCAGCTGCTTCCTTCTCTCTCTCCTTCCCGGCTGCCGTGGGATGAGCACATGTCTTCCACCTGCCACTTCTATAGCCAAAGAGCATAAGCTGAGTCCACTGGGACCTGAGAGTCAAGTAAACCCCTCCTCCTTCCAGGCATAGATTCCAGTATTGTATCAAGGGATGGGAAATCTGACTGGCAAAAGTGCAGTAACTTGGCAGGAACCTGGCAGTAATTCCCAGGTTTCTACATCTTTTGCCTGTGTCACAGGGTGTAGGTTTCTGTATTCTGAAGTATGACACGTTCTCTTTGGGTACAGGCAATATGCAAACAGCAGAATAATTCAAGCAAGAAAATATCCCACCAACATCCTTCCCATGATCAAAAATGTTAGAGTGTCATTTTTAGCCAAGGAGCTACGTGAAAAAGGTAGAAAACTGCATTCGCTGAGTATAGTTTTCCCCCCAAGTAACATTGTCTAAACTGTCCTACTTTTTAAACTGTTGTTGTCAGCAGTTCTTGTTTCTTCAGTTTTTCATTTTATATTATCTTGGATTTCTGAAAACTGATGTTTTGCTCAACTGACACAAGTTCCCCTCCTACTGTAAATTTGAATTTCATTCTTGAATTATAAAGAGATTCTGAATGTAGGTCATTTCTCTCGCATACTGAGGAGGCTACAGAACCCGAGGCACAGTTTTTGGTGCCTGAGTCACACAGAGTTGGCCTCTTCAAAACAGGAAGCCCTCTCCAGCAAGGCCGTTCACTTCCCTGGACCAAGGTTTTGTCCAGTTGCCAAACACATTAATTCATTCAAAAAATCCTAAGTACTTCCTAAGGTTAGGCACTGAAGTACTAGAACAGGAGTCTTATCCCAAAGCCATACAAAATCCAGTGAAAGACAGACAAGCAAAGCAATGATTACTCCCAGAGAGACAAGCATAGCACAGTAGACAGGGCTGTGGGGAGACAGAAGCGTACCGCCACCTTAGCTAAGAATACGGAGCTGCCTAGACGCTGTTCATTAAAAACAAAAGCTCATCTGTACTTGATAAATCAAAGTCGCTCAAATTGGTACAACTGTGATGTAAAGCAATATGGATATTATGCAAAAAAAAAAAAATTAAAACCAGAAATTCCACTTGACACAGCTATAGCACCTGGAGTATTTTCCTGCCAGAGTTAAAGACATCGACTACAGCAATGCACGCACAGGCACGTTTGCGGCATGTAATCACCGACGGTTAAGCTCTGGAGACAGACCTGATGCCCCTCAACAGACAAAAGAATGTAACAGTGAGGTACATATGAGGTATGATAAAAAAATAACGCGTTTACAATTTAAATACTCATCACAGTGAAAGACAGATTGTTACCGTCCCCCTCACAGTCCAGCCTTACTTCAAACACTTTCCTACCCCTTCTGAAGCAATTCTGGACGTCCTCCCTGGTGAGTGTCTTTACTTGCTCTGCACAGCTCCCTCGATGTCCTGAGTGGATTCAAAATGTTTCTCTCTCGTGGTTATTTTGACTTTGGAGAAGAGCCAGAAGTCACACGTGCCATCTCTGATGATGCTTTCATGAGACACCACAGTACTTTTAGCCATCTCTGATGATGCTTTCATGAGACACCACAGTACTTTTATGAATCTGCCTTTCCCTTGGACAGCACTTTGGCAGCAGCATCTCACCTGCCAAAGACAAAAGAGGACGTCCAGAACGGCTTCACAAAATGGCCAGGAGAATGGCATGAGCGCGTTTGAAACGGTATACCGAGGGGAACGGACGGCAGTAAGTCTTCTACTGTAATTTTTTATTTAAACATTTGCTTTATATTTTGACCCCCCCCCCGTGTGCACAGTGAAGTAGTAGTCAGCCATAAAGAAGGATGAGTTTGAGTCATTTGTAGGAAAATGAGTGGGTCTTGAAACTATTCTTGTTACATGAAATAAATCAGACACAGAAGGTTAAATGGCTTCTCTTGTGTGAGAAATCAAAACCACAAGTAAACTGAAGGGTAAAACAAAGGGGAGACAGTAGAAAAGAGGGGAGGTGGGGCGGGCACGCGGGACGGGGAAAGCGAGGACGCGGCCGTGTTCGCTGCATACGATTTGCTGTGTATCACACACATACAACTATTTTTTAAAGAGTCAAACAGGATGAAGCGAAAAGGGTGGGGTGGAGGCCAGAGAAGGACACACATTTATCGCCGGGGAAGCGACAGCTTTCTTACACCGTGTGTCCTCTACAGACGCTCACCACGGCTGGAGAAAGAGGTCGGGGTAAGGTGCTGCAGGAGGTACGAAGAAAGAGATTAAAGCTAAAATAAGGCCAGAAAAGAGTTCCGGGGCTCGCGGAGGAATCTGAACGTGCTCTGCGCACAGCTTGGGACACAGTGGCAAACAGACGCGCCCTTCAGAAGGAAAATGAACCCTCATGCAGCCTCTGCGACCCGGGTGGCCTGGAGAGAAGGAGGCAGAAGTTGGGGGGCTAGTTACACGGTGTCGCTGTGCGTCGGGAGAGGGGTCGCTGCAGTCTGGGCCACGGCAAGGTGGGGGGGTGAAGAGGATAAAGAGCGTGGGGGCTCTCCTTTATCGGGCGGTATAAGAGGACAGCAGGGAAGAAATTAGACTGTGTGGATTTACCAGCTATGTGCTCGGGGAGATAAAACTTAATCACAGATGTGAGTGAGGTTTACTGTTGTGTTATGTCGTAGTTATTCAAAGCATAGAGAAAGAGGGGACAAAGACCCACTTACAATCCCACCGCCCCAAACTAGCCCGCTACGAGTGAACCTTCAGGTTTTCTTTGTGCGCCATTTGTTTTTTGTTTTTTCTCAAAATCAAGATCGACCTTTATACATGCGTTCTGTACTTTACTTCAGGAAAGCCAATCTTTTTATTTTAAGAACTTTCAGAATTCAGGAAGATGGCGACCGGGTGAGCAGCAAGGGAGCGAACCTCCTTAATAAACACCACCAGCTCGAGACAGACTTGGTGAGCGTGAATGCCGGAACCTCGGCTGGGAAGTTTAAACTGGGCGTATTTCTCTGAGATGCCGGGGGAGATGTGGTAGGGCGGACCAGGCTGCCGGGGCGAGACGTGGGAAAGTCCC
>PVLD010014043.1:0-53747 GCA_004027595.1 Dinomys branickii | reverse complement strand
TTCGAAGAACCAACTTTTTGATTCACTAATTTTTTGTAGAGTTTTCTTCATCTCTATTGCGTTAATTTCTTCCCTGAGTTTTATAATCTCCTCCCTTCTTTGGGCTCTTGGTTTGGCTTGTTGCTCTTTTTCTAAGAATTTGAGGTGTATCAATAGGTTATTTATTTGCTCTCTTTCTGTTTTCTTTGTATATGATTTCTTTGCTATAAATTTCCCTCTGAGGACTGCTTTCATTGCATCCCACAGATTCCAGTAGGTTGTGCTTGTGTTTTCATTTATTTGTAGGTAGTTTTTAAGTTCTTCTTTAACTTCTTGTGTGACTCATTGGTTATTCAGGAGGTTGTTGTCTAATTTCCACGTGTTTATGTGGTTTTTGGAGTTCTCTTTGTCATTAATTTCCAATTTCATTGCGCTGTGGTCCGATAATATGCATGGGATAATTTGAATTCTTTTGCATTTAGGTAGATATGCTCTATGGGCTATAATGTGGTCTATTTTAGAGAAAGACCCATATGCAGCTGAGAAAAAGGTGTATTCTGATGTTGTGGGGTGGAATACTCTGTATACATGTACTAAGTCCATTTGTTCACAGTTTTGGTTCAGGTCTGTTATTTCTTTGCTGAGTTTCTGTCCGGTTGACCTGTCTCTTTGCGTCAGAGGGGTGTTTAGGTCCCCTATTACAATAGTGTTATTAGTTATTTGATTTTTCATGTCTGTTAAGACTTGACTTTTAAAGTTAGGTGCTCCATTGTTTGGTGCATAAATGTTTCGGATTGTTACCTCTTCTTCTTGCAGCTTTCCCCTAACTAGTATGCAATGGCCTTCTTTATCTCTTTTGATTGTTTTTGGTTTGAAGTTTACATTGTTTGCAAACATAATAGCTACCCCTGCTTTTTTCTGGGGACCTGTTGCATGGAGAATTGTTTTCCAACCTTTAACTTTCAACCTCTGGATTTCCTTTTGAGTGAAATGTGTTTCCTGTATATAGCATATCGTTGGATTGTGTTCCTTAATCCACTCTTCCAGTCTTTTCCATTTGACTTGTGAATTGAGCCCATTTACATTAATGGTTATAGTGGTTATATGTTGGCTTATTCTAGTCATGTTATTTACTTGTTTTCCTTCTTTTGCTGACTGTTTACTTACTTTTTCTGTTTAGGGAGTTATTTCTATCATTGTTCTTGGGATTGTGGTCTCTTTTTTCTCTGTCTAGAATATCTTTTCGTGCTGTTTGCAATGCTGGTTTGGCACTCATGAAGTTCTTCAGTTGTTCTTTGTCTTGGAAATATTTTATTTCTCCATTGAATTTGAAGGATAGTTTTGCAGGATACATCAGCCTCGGTTGGAAGTTGTTTTGTCTCAGAATCTGTAATATCTCGTTCCAAGCTCTTCTTGATTTCATGGTTTCTGTTGAGAAGTCTGCTGTGATTCTGATGGGCTTTCCTTTAGATGTGATCTGTTTCATTTCTCTAGCAGCTTTTAATATTGTGTTCTTTTGCTGGATATCTGGGATCTTGACTATTTTATGTCTCTGTGTGTTTTTCTTTGGGTTAGGAATCGTTGGGCTTCTCTATGCCTCAATTAACTGTACCTCAGTATCTTTTACTTTTTTGTTAAATTGTCTGCTATTATTTCAGCAAATATTCTTTTTATATCGTTTGTGTGGTCTCCTGTTGTTTTACTCACTCGTATTACTCGAATATTATTGCGTTTTGCCTCATCTTGCAGCTGTTGGATTGATTTTTCTTGTGTCTTTGTTAATTTTATGAGATCCTTTCACACTCAAAAGCTGCCATGCTGTCTTCAAGGTCTGAGATTCTATCTTCAGTTTCATTTAAGCGGTTTTGTGAGCTTTCCATGGAAGTTTTCAAAACCTGGCAATCTCTTTGGACCTGTTTCATTCTTGGTAATTCATTATTAAATTGCTCTTGTAACGTTTCCATTTGTTTCCTATTTTCTTCTAATCTTTTATCTATTTCTTCTCTATGTGTACGGAACATTTCTTCCATTATAGTTTTCAGTTCATTTTTTGTCTGAGAGATCATTGCAGGTATGTGGCTTATTTCTGCTTTAAGCTCTTTTATGGCCTGTTGGAGTTGTTTCATTTTGGATGCAATCGTTTCATAACTTGCATGTATGTGGCTTCCTAGTTCCCCTGTGTCCTTGCACTCAGGACTTGTTCTGGGTGAGGTTGAGTTCTGAGACTGCGTTTTGTTCTTCTGTCTTCCCATTTTTGGGTATCAGATTCAAAATATTGAGCAATAAATTACCCAGCGAGCTCACCAGGCAAAGGTCTGCTGCAGAGGCTGCTCCAATGACTCCTCCTCTTTGGGAGAATGTCCCTTAAGCTTTCTGCTGAGAGTTCCACTTAAAAGGCTGTTCAGATGCTGGTTTTTCGGGTGAGCTACTCCCTACCGAGAGAACTGGGTGGGGTGTGTAAGACCGCTCCCCTGCCCTCCCAGGGTTCCCTGCAGGTATAGGGACGGATCTCCTCCCCGACTCAGTGATCCGGTCGCGAGTGCAGATAGCGCACCAGTTTCGGACTCCTGCATGCAGGAAGGTTCCAAAGTGCCAGTTTTTTGTGATATGCTCTTAATCCGCCGCTCCGCGCCACTTCTGTTTCCTCGTGCTCTTCGCGTCTGGGGGAGGGAGCGGGATGCTCCGCTCCTCTGTGCTCCTTGTGCCGCCTCTGCCATGGACTGCAGGCGGCTGAGGGCCTTGGCTGCGTAGCCTGCCTGATGCGCTCGAGATCTGAGAGCACCCCATGTTGCCGCTGGTAAAAAGCCGATTTCTGGCCGGAGTCGCTGGCGAGCTGAGCTGGTTCAGGAGGCAGGAGGGATTGTGCTGGCTGTGCCCCCAGGGCACTCCGACCCAGCCAAGCCACCTCCCGTCCGCCGTGCTGAGCGTCTCTGGTGCCCAGCGGTCAGGGCTTTCCTGCATGTCGTCCCGGCAGTTTGGGCCACCTTACCACGTCTCCCCCGGCAGCTCAGAGAAACACGTTCAGTTTGAACTTCCCAGCTGAGGTCCCGGCATTCGTGCTTGCCAAGTCTGTCTCGAGCTGGTGGTGTTTATCAAGGAGGATCGCTCCTTTGCTGCTCACCTGGTTGCCATCTTCCCAGAAGTCCCGAACCAAAACATATTAACAAATACACAGACATAAATGGAACAACATAAAAACAGTACAGAATTTCAGACAAGGTGATAAGAAATTAAAAATGGTTATTGTAAAGGGTTTGGTTTATAAGGTCTTTGCCTATGCCAATGTTTTCAAGAGTTTTACCTATTCTAGTTTTTATCAGAGTTAAGATTTCTGTTTTTTTTATTTTAAAGAGAAAAAGAAACAATAACAAAATAACAGCAATGAAGACAAAAACAAAACAATCCAAAAACAATACATGATTTCAAAACAAGATGATAGGAATTAACAGTGGTTGTTATACTACATGTCATTATCTTCAAGGAAGTTATTCAGATTACCAGATGTAAGAATGCAAGATTGATCAAATAATTAAAGATAATAACAAGAAATAAAAAACTTTAGAAATGATACAGAGCTTCATCAAACAAGATGGTAGGAATTCAATAATTGTTGTTATACTGCATATTATTGTCTTCAAATTAGTTGTTCCGATGACCAGATAGGAGCATGCCAAATTGGTCAAGAGAAAAGAAAAATATAATTTAAGCATTAACTGTTCCTTTCAATAAACCAATAGACTTTAGCATTACACTTACCTCAGCTATCCTTGTATATACATATATATTTTCTTTTTTCTTTAATTTTAAAGAGAAAATATCAAAAACAAAATAACAGAAACAAAACAACATAAAAACAGTAAAAATATCACAGAATTTCAAAACAAGGCGATAAGAAATCAACAATGGTTCTCCTACACACCACTATCCTCAAAGTAGTTACTCAAAGAACCAGACACAGGCACGCAAGCTTGATCAAGCAATTATACATTAACGGTTCCTTTCAATAAACCAAGAGAAACTAGTATTACAATTATCTTAGCTAAATGTAATAAAATCAACATGGGACTGGCTAAAAAACTGACAAGAGGATCACGGTAACAGACTGGAATAAACAGCCACAACCGCAAACACACTTAGCCACCTAATCTTTGACAAAGGGGCCAAACAAACTCAATGGAATAACAATAGCCTCTTTAATAAATGGTGCTGGAAAAATTGGCTTGCCACTTGCCAAAGATGAAAATAGACCCAAGTTTATCACCATGCACCAAACTCAAGTCAAAATGGATCACAGATCTCAATATTAAAACAGAAACACTAAACACTACAGAGAAAGTAGGTAAAAACCTCAGAGACATAGGGGTAGGCAGAGAGTTCATGAGCAAACACCAAAGTGCACAGAAAATTCTTTAAAGAATCAACAACTGGGATCTCATCCTACTGAAAAATTTCTGCACATCTAAAGAAATCACCAGCAGAGTAAAAAGAAAATCCACAAACTGGGAAAAAATTTTAGCTGACTGTCCCTTGGACAAAGGTCTATCTAGAACATATAAAGAATTAAAAAACATCAGCCCCCCAAAATTCAAAGATCCAATCCAGAAATGGGTAAATGAGATGAATACACATTGCTCAGATAAAGAAATACAAATGGCAAACAAATATATGAGAAAGCGTTCAACATCATTAACCATTTGAGAAATACAGGGCTGGGGATATAGCTCAGTGGAATAAGTGCTTGCCTAGCAAGCGCAGGGTCCTGAGTTCGATCCCCAGTACTGCAAAAAAAAAAAAAAAAAAAAAGAGAAATACAAATTAAAACACTGAGATTTCATCTCACCTCAGTAAGAATGTCTATCATTAAGAAATCAACCAATAACAAATGCTGGCGAGGCTGTGGAGAAATAGCAACTCTTCTTTATTGGTTGAATCTATAGTGATAGGTCCCGAGAACAAGGTGCCTGCCGATGAAACAAAGAAAGTAAAAGAGAAAAGTAAAACAAGAGAGCTAAAAGTCTGGGATCCGAGGGTTACAGTCTCTGAGACTGTGGTGGCCCAGATCACTCATCACCTTTTATTTAGAACAAAGAATGTAACTAAAACCAACAGGAGAAATCCATTATCCCTTTCCATTTCTGCCTCTCAGCTGGTGGTAATAATCTTCAGGTGGGCCTTCCACACCCAGCACCATGTTCACTCAGTTTAGCTGGTGATCATAAGCTGACCATCAGTAATAAATCTATTAGCAATCACAGTCATTTCCCCACATTTCTCCGCTGCTGGTGGGACTGCAACTGGTGAAACCACTGTGGAAATCAGTTTGGAGATTCCTCAGCAAACTAGGTCTGGAGGTCCCATTCAACACAGCCATTCCCCTTCTGGGTATTTTCCCAGAAGAACTGAAAACATCATATCACAGTGATATATGTGTACCCATGTTTATAGCAACGTGATTTGTCACAGCTAAATAGTGGAAGCAACCCAAATATCTATCCACTGAGGAATGAGTAAACAAATGTATTTTTATATAATGGAATATTGTTCAATTATAAAGAAAGATAAACTCGAGGCTTTTACAGGTAAATAGTCACAACTAGGGACCATACTCATAAGTGAAATAAATCAGACCTGCATGTGTAAGCAATGTATTGTCTCACTAGTATAAGTACCTGAAAAAGTGAATAAAAATTAAGAGGTATGATAGACATTGTGAAATGAAAGGAAACTGCTTGAAAGTAAGTAGAAACTGGGATGAGGGAAAAGAGAAAAGAAAGAAGGGGAAACTATGTACATATGTATACACAGGATAGCTAACATAATTGTACTACTGACTTCTATCACTTTGCTGAAAAGATCAGTTAATGATTAATTTTTTGAACAATTTTTCATGTCTCTATTTGTTTTCCTGAGAAACCACTTTGATGATATCAATACGTAATACAATAGCCATTGTTAGTTTCCTACCACTTTGACTGTAATTCAGTATTGCTTGTATTGTTCTTATGCTATTTTGTAAATAGATGTCTGTTAATATGCTTTTCTTCTTTTATTTTTAAAAAATAAATTAAAAAACCAAAAAATTTTCTTAGCTATCTTGTGCATATAAGTATACCTATTTTTTACCTTCCTTTTTTCTATTACTTTTCCTCTTTTCCCTCGTCCAAGTTGTTCTTTCCAATTTGGGAAATTTCTTTCCCTTTTGCAATATCTATTGTACTTTTCAGATGTTATTTACTCTTTCAAGTTCTTATACTAGGGAGGCCATATGATGTTTATACATGTGAGTCTGTTGTATTTCACTTACGAGTGTGGTCTTTAGTTGCATCCATTTACATATAAAAGCCTCTAGTTTATCTTTCTTTATAGTTGAGTAATACTCTATTGTATAGAAATACCACATCTTTTTTATCCATTCCTCAGTGGATAGACATTTGCATTGTTTCCAAGATTTAGCTATGACAAATTGTGCTGCTGTAAACATGGGTGCACATATATTGCTATGGTATGATGTTTCTAGTTCTTCTGGAAAAATATCCAATAAGGAAATAGCTGAGTTGAATGGGACCTCTAATCCTAGTTTACTGAGGAATCTCTAGACTGATTTCCACAGTGATTGCACCAGTATACACGCCCATCAACAGTGGAGAAGTGTTCCTTTTTCCCCCACATCCCTTCCAGCATCTTTTATTGGTTGATTTCTTGATGGTAGCCATTCTTTCTGGGGTGAGATAGAATCTCAGTGTTCTTTTCTTCATTTATTTTTTATTTTTATTTATTTATTTTATTTTAAAGACAGAAGAATGGAGACATTTAAACCAGAATAACACATAAACAATATAGGAAATACAAAATTATATAGAACATAGTGGGGAATTAGCTCTGGATGCTGTTACATAATGTTATCTTCATGTTTGTTACTCAGTTATACAGATGATGGCTTGTTTGATTATTCAATTTTCTCCACCCTCATCCCTGTTGTTCTACCACCCAATCAGTCAGCTTCCCTGTGATAATAACTGTACTTTTGGGTTTATTTATACCTTCGGACTCTCACCTTGGGAAGAGACATAGCTGCTTCAAATTATGCTATAACATATATGGGTGTATACAAATTGCTATGGCAAGAGGTGGAAAAGCACCCATGCTCAAAGGCAGTAGATAGGCAGGGAACCAGGTTCACTATGGTCAAGCCCCCACTGACAAGCCCTCAAGGCCATCGGGGGTCCAGTCAATTCAGCGAGGTTACCCAGTGAACCACTAGGCTTCGCCCCATACATGGCATCCAGAGGTCCAGTCCAGTCCTCAGGGTCTCCCACACAGACCTCTGGGCTCTGCCCAGGCTGGGCTCTGCCGGGGCCTGGTCGAGTCCATGGTGTCGCCCGAGTGGATCTCCAGGCTCTGCCCCATCTCTGTGCTATTGGAGGTCAGGTCAAGTCCACGAGGTCGCCCCCAGCGGACCACCTGGCTCTGCCCATTGCTGTGCTGCTTGTGTTGCCTGGGGCCAGGCTGAGTCCACGGGGACACCCCCAGCAGACTGCCTGGTTCTGAGCTGGGTTGAGTTCACGTGGTTGTACCTAGCAGACTGCCTGGCTCAGCCCCATCGCCATGCTGGGTTGAGCCAGGTTGCTGTTCTGCCAGGGGCTGGGTCTAGTCCACGGATCATCCCCACCTGGCTCTACCATGTTGTTGGGCTGCTGGAGGCCCCGTCCAGGTCTACAGGGTTCTCATGTAGCCTGAAGGGGGCCCCCTCCCCACTCAGGCTACTGAGCTCCCTGTCAAGGCCCCCAGGGTTCCCTTATAGGTCACTAGCTTCTTCCTGTAGGCCACCTATGACTCTTTGGAGGCTGTCCCCACCCAGTAAGAGAACCGGGTGTGCACTCTAATTCCAGGTCTTCGCATCCTCCCACCTCCCGATCTCCAGTATTGTCGTTCCCCACGCCTTGCAGCTGGGCATTGGGCGAACTTGCAATGCTGGGCACAAGGGCATGAGATCTCCCCAACCCGTGCTCACTGTGGTAGTCCAGGGTATGTACTGAGTTATAGTTATTAGTTCTAGAGGAGAGTTGGAGGATTTTCTTGGGTCTGTTGTGTAGAGTATGTTACTGTTTCTCAGACTCCCGGACTGCTGCTTTTCGTGTAATTTGTCGGTATGGGTTCATACAAGGTTTATATATGCAAGCAGTATGTATAGTTCATATATGCACTATACATATATGTATTAGCAGTGCTAATACTTGGTGCTCGTATTAGTAGTTTGGGGTGAGTCCTGAAGCCCGTGGACTCGTCCCATTGCTGTCAGGAACAGGTGGTGATTGTGCAGGCTGCTGAGACTCAAGGTGCTCACAGAGGGAGTTCAGGGTGGGAGCTGAAGCCCAGTAACTTAGCTCAGGCTTTCTGCTTGATGTTGGAGTGAGAAGGGCGTGGGGCCGTGTGATCCACCTCCATCCGCAGCTCTCTCTTGCTGTTGTGGTCCAGTTCCAGTTTGTTCCTTGGCTGGATCCCTGGGAGTTGCTGTGGCTCTGATGTCACTGCCCACGCACCCCACTGGCAGCCGCCCACACAGTGGAGAGGCAGGAGGCCACAGCCTCGAGGCAGGCATAGAGCTGGGTGTGGTGGGATGTGTACTGGCTGCTCTGGCTCCACCTTGCCTCCAGGTGCTGATTAGGAAGGTTGCTGCAGGGTGGGGATTCTGTTTCAGTGGTTGTTGTAACTTCTCATCCTCACACTGGGTTGACAACAGCTCCCAACCGCCATTGCCTCTTTTCCTGGCTGCGCCCTCCCCTCTCCAGACCTGGACCAGCTCTCGGAACTCTGCTCTCCCCTGGCTGAATCGGGAGGCTTCCGTGAGCACGGGTCTCCGAAGCTGAACCTGCGAGTGCCGGAAAGAGGGCGCGGGCCAAGGGTATGTTTGGAGCGGTGTCTTCCTCCTTCTCTGCCTCCTTCCCCTCCGACTTCGCCATGGTGGCCCTCTGATCCTTTCCTCCAGAAGAGGTTTTGCTTGGTGTTTCCAAGGGCTTCAGTTCCCATTTCAGATCCTTCCTGGGTTCAGGGTACACACCACTCTCCTTTCTGTCCTTCTCGTATTGCAATATTCCATTGTCTGGGAGGCAATCCTCTGGCAGGCTCTCTCTCTGCTGCCTACCCGGTCGCCATCTTCCCGGATGTCCTTAGTGTTCTTTTAATTTGCATTTCTAGAATGACTAATGGTGTTGAACATTTTCTCATGTATTTATTTGCCATTTGTATTTCTTTATCAGAGAAATGTGGATTCATCTCAGCTGCCCATTTTTGTGTTCGATTTTTGAATTTGGGGGGGCCTGATTTTTTACAAAATGTTTCTGTGTTAATATTTAGGTTTTTGACTCATTTTGATTTCAGTTTAGTGCACGGTGGGAGATATGAGTCTAGCTTTAGTCCATGGCATGTGGAAAGCCAGTTTCCCCAGCATCATTTATTAATCTTTCTTCCAGTGAGGATGTTTGACCTGTTTATCAAAAATAAGATAAGGAGGTTGAGTGTGTTTGGAATTATTTCTACATCTTCTAGTCTGTTCCATCGATCCTTGGGTCTGGTTTATTTTTTGGCAGTACCATGCTGTTTTTATCACAGTATAAATTCAAGTCAGGGATTGTGATGTCTCCTGCTTTGTGTTTGTTATGCAGAATTGTTTTTGCTAGACTAGGTTTCCTGTGGTTCCAAATGACTTCTGGATAGTTTTCTCTAATTCTATGAAGTATGTTATTCATATTTTGATTGAAGTTGTCTTAAATTTATGTGACAATTTTGGAAATAGGGCCGCTTTCACTATACTGGGTCTTTCTATCCAAGAACAAGGGCTATCTTTCCATTTCCTGACATCCTCTTTAATATCCTTTTTCTTCTTATCCTCTGTTTTTCTCTTAGTCTAGGCAAAGAATTTATGAACAAAACCCCAATTGAACAGAAACTATCACAAAGAAGTTTTCAGTGTAAAGGTCTTTTACTTCCTTCATTAGATTGATTCTTAAGTATTACATTTTTTGGATGTTGTGAAAGGTGTGGTTTCCCTAATTTCTCTCTCAGTGAGTTTGACTGTATACAGGAATTCTACTGATTTTTGAGTGTTTGCATTGTACACAGAATTTGGTTATTAATTCTACAAGTCTTTTGGTGGAGTTTTTGGGGTCTCTTATGTAGAGTATCATGTCATCTAAATATAATGACAATTTAACTTCTTCCTTTCCTATCTTGTCTAATTGCTCTGGCTAATGTTTCCAGAATTATGTTGAAAAAGAGTGGTGACAGTGAACATCCTTGTTTTGTTCCTCAAGTTAGAGTAAAAACTGTCAGTTTTTGTCTACTTAGTGTGATGTTGGCTGCTGAATTGTCATCGACAGCTTTTATCAGATTGAGATAAAGACCATCTATTCCATTTTCTGTAGGGTTTTTATTATGAGTGGCTGTTGGACATTGTCAGAGGTTTTTTCAGCAACTCTTGAGTTGATCATATTGTTTTTGCCCTTGGCTATGTTAATGTGATGTATTGTATTTATCGATGTGAATATTTTGAACCACCCCTGCATCCCTGGGATTAATTCTGCTTGGTCATGGTATGCAGTCTTGGTCACTCATCGCGTTCTGTTTGCCAGTATGTTACTGAGGATGTTTGCATCTATGTTCATTAGGGAAACTGGCCTGTAGCTCTGTTTTTGTTGAGTCCTCTGGTTTTGGTTCGAGGGTAATGCTTGCTTCCAGGAATGAATTGGGATTACTGCTTCCTTTTTAATTTCATTATGAAGTTGAGAAGTAGCAGCATTAGGCCCCTTGTAAATTTCTAATAGAATTCAGCAGTAAATCTGTCAGGGCCTAGGATTTCCTTTGTTGGTAGGTTTTTAATTACATCTTCAATTTTATTGACTGATACTGGTTTATTTAATTTTTATCTTCTTGATCCATCTTTGGTAATTCATTTGTATCTAGGAATCTGCCATTTCTTCTTCACATTTTAGTAAAATATAAGTTCTCAAAGTAGGCACTGATTATCTAATGGATCTGTTGTAATTTTATTCTTTTCATTCCTAACTGCATGGATTTGAGTCTTTTCTTTCCTTTTCAACATAAAGTTAGCAAAGCGTTTGTTAATTTTATTTAATCTTTCAAAGAACCAACTCTTTGATTCACTGATTCTTTGGATTGTTTTCTTAGTCTCTATTGCATTAATTTCTGCTCTGAGATTTATAATTTCCTCCCTCATTCAACATTAGACTTTACTTGCCTTTTTTTTACCTAAAAGTTTGAGTTTCAACATTAGATTTTTAATTTGGGCTTGCTCTGTTTTTCTGATATTGGAATTCACCAGTATAAATTTAACTTGTAGGATTGGTTTCATTGTGTCCCACAAGTTCTAGTATGTTGTACAGGCATTATTATTTAATTGTAGAAATTTTCTAATTTTTTTTAAGTTCATCTATGACTCATTGGTTGTTCAAGACAGTGCTATTAAATGTCCATGTGTTTATGAAGTTCTTGTGGTTTCTTTGCCATTGATTTCCAATTTCATTGCACTATGGTCTGATAATATACATGGGATAATTTTAATTTCTTTGCATTTACTTAAGCATGTTCTATGAGTTAAATGTGGTTTATTTTGATGAACATTTCATGTGCACCTGACAAAAAATATATATTCTGGTGTTCTGGCAGAGAATACCCTGTAGACATCTACTAAGTCCATTTATTCAAAAGCTTTGTTCAGCTCTAATATTTCATTGTTGCTTTTTTTATCTAGTTGATCTGTGTATTTATGACAATGGGGTGTCAAGTTTGCCCATTACAATTGTTTTAGTGCTTATTTGCTTTTTTATATCTGTTAATATTTGTTTTATTTAGTTGGATGAGCTGGTATTTGGTGTATATATATTTATGATTGTTACCTCTTCCTTTTAGATTGTTCCTTTAGAAGGGTGTAGTGACCTTCTTCATCTCTCTTAATCAGTCTTGGTTTGAAGTTCACTTTGTCTGTAAATAGAATAGCTACCCCTACTATTTTCTGGGTTCCTGTCAGATGGAGTACTGTTTTCCATCCTTTGACTTTCAGCCTATGAATTTTTTTTAATTGAATGTTTCTTGTATGTTGTACCTTGCTGCTTGATCCATTCTGCCAGTATGTTTCTTTTGATTGTTGAATTGAGACCATGAACATTGATGGTTATAACTTATATGTATTGACTTGTCCTTCTCATGTAATTTTCCTCTTGCTGGTTCCCTTTGGCCACCTCTGTTTAATTGTTTTCCTTGCCTGGCAGTTTTCTTCTGTTGGGGTTCATGGAGTAAAATATAATAAAAGATTCAGAAGTCAAATTTAAAAACAAATCACCTTACAGGTTTTTGAAAGAAGAATTCAGAGAAAATAATCCCATTGGTGAAATGATGTTCAACCTTGATCAGACTAAGTAAATGGAAATAAAATACCTCTAGTAGTTTCACAAAAATTAACATATTTCATGGCATCAGCTTTAAGGGGAGGCAGAGAAGAGTGCTTGAAAAATATTCTAATTCTTGTATCCAGTAGTTCCTGTTCTAACAAATGATCCCTGGGCTAAGTGTGGTAGCATTTCTGCTTGCATGAAGATGTGGATTCATTCTCTAGCACCAGGAAAAAATCGGTGGGGCATACCTATAATACCAGCTGCTCAAGAGGCTAAGGCAGAAGAGTCACAACTTTGAGGTTGACCTGGACAACACACAACTTGGGAAGACCTTGCCAACCCTCCCCAAAAGGGCTGGACTTATGGCTCATCAGTGAAACACTTGTTTGGTAGGTACAGTATCCTGGGTTCAATCTCCAGTATCATAAAAATCAAAATAAAAAACAAAAACTAACTTATTCTAGCACTATAATTTTATATGTAGCTAGGGTGATGATAACTATAGTATTATTTGTAATAATAAAAAACTGGAAATGATATAATTACTGTACCACGGAGCTGTACCTGCAGCAGCAAATACTAACGGAGGGCTGCCTGCGTACTGTTTCCTTCTTTCCCCTCCTCCCTCCCTCCTTTTTCTTTCTCCCTCTCTTGCTTATTGTTATCTTTCTCTTTCTCTCTGCCTGCCTTGTGCTTCTGGGGATTAAACTAAGGGGCTTCATACATACTAGGCCAACACCTTAGTACTGAGCTACACCCTCAACCTTTGTTGAACAATCAGTGATCCCAAATGATTCTGTGATATTAAAAAGTATGGGTTAAATCTTCATATTTCAATATGGAAAAAGCATCAAGATATTGCTAGGTTTATAAAAGCAGAAAGAAAATGAAGAACTAAACAACGTGCAACTTATTTTTCTATATGTATAGAGCAAAACCCCACAGGCTCTTCAAATGATATAGGGGAAATAAATGTAACTCCCAACCCGCTAGATGTCTGATACAGTGAGTTTCCCCCAAATTAAAGATGAATTCTAAGGAAAAATGGAAATTAATAATAAAATTTTATCGAGGGAGAGACAGCTCCTGAGATAGACAGGTGGGGGAAAGAAAAATGGGTTGCTGACAAGCCAGCTTCTCACAGGAAGTTTTATAGAGCAAAATCACGAGTTGGGTACAACGTAGGACAAAACTATGATCAACCAATAACATTACACGTATAGCTGTTTAGATAATGTTGATCCAGTGGGGAAGCAGGTCACGTAGCAAGTGTGCGTGGAAAGAACAAAGATCTTTTTTGGAAGTGATGAGTCAGGAGGTCCTGGTCACCCACCCAGCTGATCGATGTCTATCTAGACTTTATTGCACCAAGTAATGTCAATAATAGCGTTAAGGTTTGTGTCTGGGTGTCTCCCGAAAGCCTCACGTGGTCACTGGAGGGGCGGGGTTTTCAAAGACGACTTGCTAAACTCGGACCTCTTGTTTTCATGCCCTCACCTCAGGAAATAGAGTTACAGCATTTCCAGCTCAACTCAGCAAGGAGCCAGAGTTCTCAGTTTGTTAACATCCTCAGCCTGTGCAAGAGGAGGGCGCAGAGAGGCGTGAGTGCTACACCTGCCCTAGGGCACGCATCCTGCGCACAGTATAAGGGAAGAAAAGAGGCTTGCTCCTCCCCTTTTGCCCTTGTTGCGTTTGCTGTTTTCTGCCTCCATGAACTGGCTTTCTCTCCTGTGCCATGCCACCCTGCCGGGGAGACACCTGATAATGGACGGAAACCTGCACAAACTGTGAGCTCAATAAACCTTTCCTTCCCTATTTTTGGCATCAGATATTTGTCTCGGGTGTGAAAGAAAAGCAACTAAAACAAACAGTGCATCGTTTATCTCTTGGGGAGGTATGTAGCTATAGTCATTCCATCTTTATCTTGAAGTCTGGCCTTCAACAAATGCCCCTCCGGTCATAGTTATAATGTGTTCTTATCTTATGCACTGACTCCTTTGAGGACCTAACCCTGCTTGACTGCCTATAATGTTTCTATCTAACTTAACTATCTCTAATAATATGTTTATCTAAACATTCAGAGCTTTTAGAAACATTAAGAAATTGTTAAAAATGGATACATTCGAGAATGTGACTAAAGACTTTGGAATAAGAGGAAGACATATTTCATTGTGTGTTCTCATTTGGCTAAAAATTTAAAATTGTGCCATGTGTCATTGAAATTACTGAAGAAAAAGCTACTTGGAAAAATAAGGATTATAAACCTCAGGTATTGTGATTATATCATAATTTTGATGATAATCACATAGATTTAATAGAACAAGTGAAGTAAGCATATAGGATATACACCAAGGTGGTTTTTAAGAAAATTCAATGTGTAAGTGACATTTCCCACTTTACTGGGAACAATTCATGCTTTTAGCATAGTTTGCCCATACTTAACTGTGCAAAAAAGTTTCTGACTTGTTTTCTGTAGCATATGTGCTCTCAGGACTTTGTCTAGAAAAGGTGGTGAGTTACCCCAGTGTCTTCAGCCATTTTATCATCATGATAAGGAGCCATTCACATGTTAGCCTCTTGAGGTAACTGCAAATGAGCGAGGAATTGTGTCTGCAGCCTTTACCTCCCACTTCTGCTACCAGATATGGGATAGAACCATCAATAATGTACAAAAGCAGCTGGGAAACAGTGAAACTGAAAAACAAATTTTGGTTGAGAATACTTTGCCTGATTATAAAAACAGTATATATTTATTGTAGAAAGTACAGAGAAGTATAATTACGCTATATTTACAGAAATTTTCTAAAATATGAGGACAAATGCAGAGGCAGAGTTTCTTCTACTTTGTATTTTTTCCCAGTATTTTAAGGAGAATTTGGACAGGGATAGATACTTATGTATAATTTCCTTATATTGTGCATACATAAAATTTCCTATATTGCATAGATAGAGAATTTTTGCAAAAACATGGAAGAAACTGGAAACCTTATTCCTGAGTGGGAGAAGTAGGAGCCTGAGGGAGAGAGAGCAAGTATGGAAGGGAAAGTTCTGATAGAGCTTTAGTATTATTTATTTATTTTGCCACATAATTTAAAACTATATAAAGACACTACATGAACTTTTAAGCACTACAAACCTTTCACATGACTCATCTCACCTTTGTGTGTATGTGTGTGTGTTGTGGGAAATAAGAATTCAGGGTCTCAGGTGTGCTGGGCAAGTGTGCTACCATTGTGCTACACTTCCAGCTTTGTAGTCATAAGTTTTCTATAGACATGTGAAATAAAAGTAAAACCCATTGCTAAATCATCCATCAAATGAAAATGATGGGTGAGAGCATACAAGAAATATCATTTCTACTGAATGAACCAACCAGATAAAAAAGAAAAGAAAAGATGGATGCAAAAAGGCACAAATGAAGGTGAAGCATATAATAAAAGTCACTGAAATTCACAAAAGACAGAGAGGCAGCAAAGGGATTATTTTCCCCGAGGACTTGAAAGGTTTCCTTACCCTGAGGCTATGCAGGCTTCAGCTTCCCAGAATAAGTGGGCTACACTGAAAATATGCTGCTAGTCCTTTGAGATTTAAATGATAGACATTCATAAAAAATAGGGATATTAATTATTACCGGGATCAATAGGTTATACAACAACTCTTGTTAATTTCCTACCACTTTGTCTGTACCTCTGTATTGTTTGTATTGTTCTTATGCTACTTTGTGAATGGATGTCTGTTTGTTAATATATTTCCTTCTTTGGTTTTTAAAATAAATTTTTAAAAGATTTCCAACCACACACACACAACATTATTACCAGGTAAAGATGAATGAGTAGGGTGGATACTAGAAACAGATAATAGAAATCTAGGGAGATTTAAGAACTGAGACAAATTAATTTGTCACAGAAAATAAAGAACAGAATAACTTTTAAAAAAATTAAACCTCCCTCTACTGCAAGTGATCTACCACTGAGCTGCATCCCTAACGCAGTTTCTTTATATTAAACGAAGAGTTGCTTTACCTGTCCCAGGAATCCTCCAAGCTCTTTCCTGTGGAGGTCCTTGGTAGTTTGTTTCTCCTACGGAAGTGACACTCAGCAGAGCAGATTGAGACAGGAACCTTTAAAGGTCACAGTCTGTGGGTGGATTATGGTTGTGGATACAGCATGAAGAGTCGTGTAGGTTTCAGGAAGACTCAGGATTTAGGGAAACCTTGGAGCGAAGGGCCCCACAGCTGCCAAGTCATACCATATATTTTCCATTCAGACAGAAACTGAACCTTACAACCATAAAATGAGGAAAAACAGTCACATATATGGAGAACCATGCAGTCCTCTCAGAACTCTCATACCTTTTCCAGACAGCTCTATGAAACCCAGATGCATACTAATTTTCATAAAGTCCAAATAGACATGTTTTATTTTTCTGTTTCCTACTGGAATAATGTAAGCCTTGAAGTGCTCCATATCTGTTACCCGAAGTTTATAGCTCTTCTCCTGCTTTATGAAAACATCAGGTACTTAGCTAATTAAATGTGATATGCTTAGAACCATGTTTATAGGAAAGTGTTGACTTTCAGGATGTTTTGTGTAAGCCTCGATAAAATTACATAGAAAATGACCACGTACACTCTCTTCATCAACAGGCCTTGTGGTTACCACTGCTTGGAGCTCAAAACAAAAATGTTCCAAAGATTGAAACAAGATAAGATCGAATTGATGTCATAGTAATTACACCAAGTACCATTCAATCACTGAGTGAAATTTACTGTTGATCCCTGGATTTAGAAGCAGGTGAGAGCGAGCAGTTTTTATTACTCTGCTGGTATAAAAGACGGGTGGGACTTTATTATCTGCAGTTTCTGAGAAATCACAAGACAAAATTAAAATTCCTCTTCAGACGTGCAATTGACTGCCCTGAACACATTGTGCAAAAGGTAATTTGAAGAAGGTAATTTGAATGAAATAATTTGGGGGGATTTGATTGAGGAGTGAAAAGTATGTAAGAATATAGGGGAGCTTTCAGGGCCGGTGCATAAACCTTAGCAGGAAGAGAATTAGACAGGCCTGTACTCATTCTCTTTTCATCACTCATGACTGAATTGGAAGGAAGTCACAGAACTGGGGTCCGATCTCATAAAAGCCAGAAAGCAAATGTCTCCTGCTGATATACTGGAGCGCTTGTCAATATCTAAAAAATTTCTTCTTCAAGAGTCACTGGATGTTATTTGAAAGGCATTAGTCTGAGTGGCTTCCAGCAGCTAGACAGAGGCCTAGTGGACATTAAATTGCTGATACTGTTTTATTATTAGTGTTCAAATGATACCTAACTGTATCTTCACATTCACAGGGAATAAAACAGCTCACTTGTTCAACAGGATGACCGCAGCTTCTGATTACATTTAGAGTAAATGTTCTCATAGGGGCTCGAATAGTAACACTGGAATTTCTTGACTATTATTTCCACTTCTTTCATAAAATGCTGCACAAATAACAATTGGTAGTATTTCTTCAAATGTTATCAGTGACCTTGCAATAATAAGTCTAACTCAGTAGTTTCAGTGAGTTTGTGGAAATGTTCTTCTATCTCTATAGCTGGCCTTCCCTAACTGCTGTTTCTGCAGCCAAGGATTTACTAGTTGCTTAGGATTGAAAAAAAAAACTTGCACATACAAACATTTTTCCTTATAATTCCCTAAATATGGTATGACAAACATGTACATAATATTTACAGTGTAGTAAGAATTAAAAGTAATCTAGGTGTGATTTGCAGTGTATGTCAGCTTGTGCATAGTTCACATGGGACTAACTCATGAATTCAAAGATTTTGGTGTGCTGTGGGTGGCAAGAAGCAAGGGAGGTGTCCTGGATGACTGAAGTCACATTTGCATTAGCACTAGTTGAAGTGGTGACTGGTTGGGAAATTGAGTTTAGAAAAACTAAGTGCACTTGTCCCTCATGAGTAGTGTTGAGAAGTGGGATTTGGGAACATGGGAAGCACTGTGGGCCTGATGCAGTTTGGTTTGGCCCTGTAGAAGCTCCCTTTCATCTCTGGGAATATTTGTTTCCAAAGTTCCAAAGTTTACGAAGTTTGTTTTCAATTCATAAGTAAGATATTTTACATTTAAAGAGAAATCTTTTCAAGTTTCCAAAGATATCTTTCAAATAATCACTTAACATTAATGCAATTATATTCCCCAAACTTTAATTTTTATATAGATTTTGAATCCTGGAGTAGTTTGCCATCCACTTGGGATCCTTGAAATTGTGGTTTTGGGATGTAATATAGCTGCACCATTGTAATGTTACACAGAGTAACTCAATAATTCCTTGATTCATGAGATGCACAGAGGACGTTACAGAAATGCATCAACATCTTTAATATTCTGAAACTTAAGGGGCGGTGGTACTTGGCTGGGCTACGAGTAGAATCAAGGGCAATTTTAGGAGTCCAATTAGAAAAAAGCAACTATAACAGCATGATACACATGTGAATCAGTCATAAAAGAAGATATTGACTCATTTCTAACCACAGAGACAGCCCAAGTGGAAGGGCACAGTCAGGATTAGATTGATTTTGGAATGACTGGCAAATCTTTTAAATTCTCTGGCATGTAGTTTTCTACTCTGAAATAGATGCTATATAATGCTTTCCTTGTAGATGTGTAAAGAGAATCAAACAAGTGAATGAATGTCAAAGCCAAGGCTTTTCTCCCTTTCCCTTGTCCCCACCAAACAGTAGTCTCCGTAACTTATCAGTAATTAAATGCCCGAGCCAACCCTCTTTATCCAAATGTAATAGCTCTTTAAAGACAGGTATGGAGAACTGGAAGTCAAATGATATCTGAAAGAATTGCAAGGGCAAGTTATATACTGGCACACAATAATGTTACAAAAAGATGTTAGCGTCTTATTTAGAACAGATTGGGCTGATGGTGTGGCTCAGAGCCTAGCAGTCTCTAGGACCTGTGTAGGGTCCCCAGAATAAGGGGTGTGTGTGGGTGCCCATGGGGAAGGGAGATGTGGTACGTGAGATGTGGTTCAGAGCTTGAAGTGTGAAATTGTGAAGAGACGTTTCACAATCTTGGATCTGCACTAACTACGTGAACTGTATTGTTTACTTCACTTCCAGAACTTCTTTATCTGTAAAAAATAAAATAAAACAACACAGGCTTAGTGTACTTGTGCGTCTAAGGTGCCCCAAAGAATGTCCAGCATAGAAAGGTGATCAGTCAGGGGTAGGTGTTATTTTTAAGATGTAAGATGTAATTGTTACTACACCTAGTATTGCAGAAACTATGTAGACTCCTAACTCTAATTTTTTAAGGTTTTGTTACATTTCTTAACAGATTAAGTGAATGTGTGTTATATAAATACTCACTCTGTTATTCTTGCCCTCCCTAACACAGGAAAAGTGCAGGGAGAAAGTAAAGAGGCAGGGTTACGGATCACCTTTTTCTGACTTCTGAGAAATTTTTTTCTAAGACATGACAGCTCTTTCGGTTATTTGTTGCTGTGGTACATCAGGTTACCTGAAACCCGAGTGGGTAAAACAATCAATTATTATTCTCTCTAGAAGTCCTTTAGACTGGGATCAGCTGGGCAGCTTTTAATTTGGATTTCTTGGGCAGGGCAGTCAGAGGCTAAGGCTGGAGTTATTTGACAGCTCAATAAGGGATTGTTTCTCATTCACATGTCAAATCCCTCATTACTCCTTGGACTCTTTTCTTCCCTATGTGATGTCTCAACCTCCAGGGTCTCTCTGTGTGGTGCAAACATGTTATCTCGTGGTTGATCCCAGAACAGAGGCATAGCTTACATATCAGCGGGTTTCTAGGAGACACCAAGCAGGAACTGCCAGGTCAGCTAAGGGACACACCCACAGCTTGCCTAGCGTTATTACTGCCATGTTCTGGTACCGGCAGACGTAGGGCCTGGGGGATCAAACGAGGGGCGAAGACCAACACACTTCTTTTTGATATAGGAGTGGCAGGGTCACACTGCTGAGGAATATTTTTGTGGCTCTCTTCAGAAAGTGCAACCTGCAGGGAAACCTTCGGGGCAATAAACAAGGGGAGTTCTCTTCGCAGCTCCTCTACTGTTTCTAATCACAGAAAATTATTCTTATTAAAGTGCCAGGATTGATTAATCAATAGTCTAGTTCTGTTTACCTTATTATTGAAAACTTGAGGTAAATTGAATATGTTTTTGTGATTTAGTGTTTTTTTTTCTTGTGCTGGGGATTGAATCTGGGGCCTTAGAGTTTGCTAGGCAAGTACTGTAGCACCCACCAAGCTACAGCTCCTGCTTTCAAATGCAGATGGTACTTGGTGTTTCCAAACAGCTCAAATAAATGCAAAAATATAATGCACAAGTTTAATAAGCTGCAAGAGAGATCCTTATGCTACCATAATACTGGGCCTTATAGCACTTTCCTGGCCTTTGGATGTTTTACTTCACAGTTGGAAAGATTGATGCTGTCTATTGTTTTATGCCTGATAGTATATATTATTATAATAAATGTCATTGATTCTTAAAGCTTGACTATTTTAAAGCAACAAGCATTAGAATTTCTCCTCTAAAATAATATTTTATGGTATATAGATTTTTTCCTATTGAAATTTCTTATTGAATTTTTTCAATATAGATTTAGTATGCAGAAAAATTTTTTTAAACAGATGTGCTAGAAAATGAAAAGGGTGATGGAAAAGACAAGATTTTAATTGCATAAGTATATTAACTGTGGAGTGTACATTTTACATTTAGTCAGTGAAGAAAGGAAACATCTCAAAATATGACTGTTAGAAAAGGGAATAAATGAATTGAAATAACTTTTATAATTCTGAGTCCTTCAGTTTTCTTCTGAATACTGCCCACTGTTTTCTTCCTTTTTAAAGTAAGCATTTTAAAGGTCATCTTTTATTTTATGCTCCTTTATGGAAACCCCCATTTTTGTAGGCCTTAGAAGCTATGTATGTATTTCTTTCATATGAGATCCTACTCCCTTTAAAAATGATCTTGCCTTGAAAACAAGTTGGCTCACTTAAAATTTTGTGAGCAGCAAAAACTGTTCTGGGATGGATCAGTAGAAATCCTGTTCTGAATCCTGCAGCCAATGCCACCATGTGCGACTTCACTCGGCCTTGCTTTCCTTTGCTTGCTGGAACACATTGAGGATATTCTATTTACAGCTGTGTTTGCTGGGGAACTTATTCAAACTGTGAGTACATAGTGCTCTCAGTCAATGTCAGAGTGATAGACTATGTTTACTACTGTGTTTCTTTTTCCAGCAGGGCATGTTATTTTCATTAGGCTTTTTTGTGTTGTTTTTTGCTTTCACCTATGTTTATTTTGCACTGTAAAAAAAAAAAAATCCAAGGACAGTCAGTAACATGCTGCTTTTCTTCACATTTACGTGGGTGTTAGGAAATTATTGTCTTTTTCCCTGAAGAAATGACCTAAACCGAAAAGAGGTCTATTTTCTTGTTCCCAGCCTGCTTCTCTCAATGTCTACAAATACTTTCATTATGAACTTTATTTCAATTCCTAGTTATTTGTCTTTGCATTGTGTTCTGCATTGTGCTCTAGGCACCCCAGATGGCGAGAAACTTACTCAGATTTGCATTACCCATGTTTGGTGCAGTACTTGACAGGTAGCAGGTTTTATTCAAAGTCTTCAACCTTTGCAAGCACTGGATTTGGACCTTTAAAGTTTGTGCATTATAGCCTTTGAACTCTTGTCAAATTACCTAGAGACTCATCCTTTTATAAGATAGTATCTATACTAAAGAATGGAGGAAGCAGATTCTGGAGTTTCTCAGCCATCCTTTGTCACCACCTTTGGAGAAAACATTGGTGAATGTGTTAATAACTCTCAAGGTCACTGGGGTCTGAGAGCAACATCTGAGCTTCTTTTAGGAAGGACAGGAGAATTAGAAGATTACTAGGTTGGGGATGTGGATATGGGATCATGAAAGACATTGCCGACTCGGGGCTTTAGAGCACGAAAGACAATCTTGCTTCTGGAATGAGGGCACATGAGAAAAGAAAGCTAGTGGCCAGGCTCTTTTCAAGGTGAGTTTCCTGACCACTGGACCTGAGGGTCTTTGGAGGTATCCACCTGGAGACAGAGGTGGTCACTTAAGAGGAGGTGGAGGTGAGTCTGTAGAGGGTCCGGGGCCTGCTCTGTGGAATTTGATAGGGTGGAAACTGAACATTCCCCCTCCCCTTGAGACTTTTTCACCTTGAAGTTTTCCTTAAGCCAAACCATTTCTATCTTCTCTGGACCAGGCAGAATGCTAACCTATTTGGGGTCCTATTCCCTATTTAATAAGCTAATATTGAATGCCCATCTTGTGGCACCCAATGTGCTGGGATTCAAGGCTTTTATTTCAGGGGACTCCTTGCTATTAGTTATCAACCACTGAAGGCAATTTATTTTGTCTCTATGTGGTGACACCCAGGTTAATCCTGTAGAAGTCAGTTAGATTTAATCTGTTTGGTTAACATAGAATTATGTCTCCAGTCCTAGTCAGTCATCTCAAAACTGTGCTATGAGTCACTTGGGCTTCCTGGTGTGGAGAGAGCAAATGAGTCACTCCAGCTATTAGCACCATTAGAAAAACCGCAACCCTCACTCTATGGCCGTGTAGAGCGATGGCAGGGTCTTTGCAAGTGAAGGGCAGGATGTCATGTTATTTCAAGCATTTATAACTTCCTGGAACCATATGTAATATATATGGGGTTGTATATGGATCTGTGTGATACTTGGGGTATCTATATATTGGGATATGGTGTTATAAATTGCTATTATTGGTAGAGTGTTCACCTATTTATTAAATCACTTAGTGCCTTTATCATATATTATCACAATAAACAAAATTATGCAAACATTAATTATGCTAAGTTATGGTGATTATATTCTTTTATTTTTTAAAGAATGCTATATTTTCCTCACAGTCAAATTATTCCAAGAATCTAAACTTGTACACAAACATAGTTTGACAAAAAGTAAGAGGAACACAATTTAAATAAACCCTGATTGTATTAATGTTTTAGTTGGAGTTCATATGACTTACAAAATGGTTTTGCCTATAGCATATTTAAAACTTACAGATTCACATACAGATTGGTCAGCTACAAGTTACATAGCTAAGGTAGAATATACTGTCTCTAATGCATTTACCTGAAACTATTCTATTTTATTGAACATTTATTCTAGCTGTCATCCCAGAGATATATTGTTCCTTGCTTTGAATGACAGCTCTGTGTCTACAGCTTCTGACTGATATTCTTTGTGTCCTAAATCTCAACTGAACATCATTTCACTGAACATCTACTTTGTGCCTTATGCTAGATTGGTGGTTGAGTAGATAGTAGAAGCTTCCATATAATCCTACTTGACTGCATCATGGGACATCATCAAAGAGTTTAGGCTGAGTAATAGGTGAAGGCCCTGCAGAGAGTTATATATTCTGGCTTTGGTGATGAGTCAAACTTCTTGCACAGCGAAGATGGCAGCTGGGCACTTCTTAGAGACCTCTAAAGAGAAGGTAGGGAAAGGGCTTTCAGGTCAAGTTGAAAAAAACACACATTTTCTTGGGTTGATCTTATTTTGATGTGGTGGGTGGCAGTAGACACTGAAGAGCAGTCCGGTTGGATGGATAAGGCCTACAAAGTGGTATGTGACTGTCTCGGAATACCAAAGGAGGTAACATTAGTTTGGTATGTTATTGCAAAATAAATTGCAGCTGAATGTATTTTTCTTGCCTCAATTCTTCTTCTTTTCTTATTTTAAAGAGAAAAAACCTAAACGAACAACAAAGACAAAAATAAAACAACACAAAAGCAATAAAAATGATACAGAATTTCAAAACAAGATGATAGGAAATTAACAGTGGTTGTTGTATTACATAATATTGTCTTCAATGAAATTGCTCAGATTACCAGACATAAGAATGTATGACTGATCAAACAGTTGAAGAGAATAAAAAATAATAAAAAACATTAGAAACGATACAGAGCTTCACTAAAAAGATGGCAAGAATTCACCAATGGTTGTTCTATTGCATATTGTTGTCTTCAAATTAGTTGTTCAGATTATCAGATCTCAATTCTTAATTATTCCTTCCAAATTCTAAAATAGGAATAACTAATGAAGATAATTAGGATGACATCACAGCAGTGGAGTGCTTGCCTAGCACATGAGAGGCCCTGGGTTTGATCCCTAGCACAGGAAAAAAAAAAAGCTTTCAAAAACATTTAGAATTTGAGAGTTTATCCTTGCTTATTGGTTAATGTCCTTACAATAAAGACAAAGAAAGAAAGCAATTTCTAGTATTGTAAGCTACAGGAAGAGCGACTTTGGTTCCATTTTTTTCAATACTCTTCTCACTTTATCATAACACAAAGTCTAAAATTTGCATTGATTTTAAGTTTTCATATTTTACAATCTTGTTCTAAATGTTTTTCTCTGAGTTAATTTCGATATAATTGTCCACTGCATAATGGCTGAATTTTTATAATACATGAGTTACAACATCAAAGCACAAAAGTGATACTAGCTTAAAAAAGAAACCAATTTAATTCTGAAATTCCCCTTATGGCTTTGTCAATCACTTAGGGCAGTGGTTCTCCAACTTTTTGATCTCAGAATCCATTTACACTTTTAAAAATAATTGAAAAGCCTAAAGAGATTTTGTTTATGAGATTATCTCTATTAATATTGAATGGTTTAGTAATTATATTAGAAAAAATTTTAGAGATATTTATTCATTAAAAAAAAGCAATAAACCCACCCTGTGTGAATACAAATAGCATACATTTATTTAGAAATGAAAATTTCCACAATGAAAGATACTTGTGAGATATATATTCCTTTAATGTCTGTCCTAATGGAACACAGCGAGGTCTTATGTGCTTGTTTATTCAACTGATTGCTGTATCACATGTCACGGGGACTCTACATAATTTATCTGGTCATTCAAGTGATGAAGAACAAAAAGGAAACATCTTTTTAGTCATATTATTATAAAAGTTATTTTGACTTCCCTCTGAGGCTCACTGAGAGTGTTTGGGGTCTCCAGACCACATTTTAATGTTTATTCATGGTTAGTTAGACATGAAGGTAAAACACACAGTTAAATACATAGAAACGTGGATGTCAGGCAGAAGTAATAATATACCTATGTTTTCATTTCTAATACTTGCATAGTCTGTACAGTATTTCTATATTGTAAAATGTTAGTTCTTTCTTTTTTGTTTTTATTAAAGAAAGAACTCCAATATTTTATTTATAAAAATATAGTCCCTCCAGAACCATAATAGCTATTCTGGAGGTCATAATAGACCCATTTATTAAGCAGAACCATTTGGAAACAAATTTTCTTCAAAACCTTTTCCTCCTTGAAGATCCTACCAATTACTTAGTTTTATCAGCCCAAACAATTATGGGAAACTCAAGTTTAAGTAAAATTAGCAAAATATACAAAATGAAGTTGTAGACATTTCTTTGTTACTATTTTCCCCAAATTCTTCTATTATGCATTAGAAGTGAGAAAATCTTAAGAATATATGATAATTTGGGTGCTCTATGGCTTATATGTATTTAGCATTTCTTGTTAAAAGTATAACAACCTAATTTTATGTGATTTTATATATATATATATATATATGTATATTGACTTTGGTCATACATCCATATATATTTTGTTATACTTATAATGATGCTTATTTGGAGCTACACACATATACAAACACATTTTATGTATATACTATGTGTATATATACTGTATGTGTGTGTGCCTTTGTACATATATGTGTATAAATGTATATGCATATGTACATATCTCTGGAAATTTTCTGATATTTTTTATGCTAAGTGTAAACAAAAAAGCCATAGAGTCAATGATTCCATATCTTGACAGATCTGTGTTGAGAAATTACTGAGTTGTACCTGGAGCTCTTAATAAAAATTCCAGAAAGATAACTTATGGGGACCATAAAAAAGTTAGAAAAACTTCTGGGACCCCCAGAAGGGACTGATACTCTCTTCAATGTTGACAAATTGTTATGTCTGTCTTTTAAGACAATACATGAATTACACAAGAAAGACAACTCATTATTTTTAGAATCAAGGAATGTTTTTCATTTAAAAAGTTTACCTCCCAGGTTGATCATCTATTCTATCCCTCATACTTGGCTCCACATGACTCTGGGTTAGTTTAGAAAGTTAACTTGTTCTCCAAGTAAAATGAGTTTCTAATACTGAGGACATTCAAGATGTTATGCTTTTCATGATTTCAAAAATAATTTAACTTTCAAGCAATGGAAATAACCCTGGAAAAATATATGTAAATGTGCATATGCACATACACACTCATTGGCGGAGGGGCCAGCACTCACTTGGATGTGTTTGCATATGCTAGATTTATTTTATTTTATGGAAAAAAGGCAAAACAAAATTTATAACAAAATAATAGCATAAGAATAGTAAGTACATTACATGTTGTTATCTTTAAAGTGGTTGCTCAGGGCACAGGATATGGGCATAAAATTTCTCCAATCGACATTAGCACAAACATTCCTTTTTAAAGAACTAAGAGACACTGTAGTATAACTGACTTGCATTTTTCACTTTTTCCTACTGTCTTTTCCTCCTTCACCCATCCTAGTTCCTTTTTCCGTTTGGACGATTTCTTCCCATTTCACAACATCTATTATACAATATAATGTTTGCTCTGTCTGAAAAATTATCCTGAAGTGTTACAGGTTGATATAAACATCTAGCAAAAATGTATTAGTATGTAAGTTTACACAAAAATAGCTACACATTTTTATCACATTTCATTCATTCAATTTTAAACTTCATTTTGAATAGTCTTTTGAAATTTTTTATTCTGAATAATTATATTTTTTATATTGAATAATTAAATAATTATAGATTTAGAGGAAATTGCAAAACATGTACAGGGAAGTCCCATATGGCCTTCAGACAATTTTTCCCAATGATAATTATCTTGCATAACTATAGTACAGTGTGAAAACCAGGAGTCTGATATTGTCACAACTCACACAGGTTGTTCAGCTTTCACTAGCTTTGAATGTATAATTTTATTCCACATACACTAGTGTGACTAATATCAAAATCACGATGCAGAAGTATAGTGAGGCATGTTGGTGAGCCTGTAATTCCAGATATCTGGGAGGCTGAAGCAGGAGGATTGGGAATTTTTAGCCACCTTGGGAAATAAGGGCTAATCAAAAAAGGGATTGTGTGTGTTTAAAAAGTTTAAAATGTGTTACAGTAAAACACACACTGTTTAATCACCCTCAAAATACCCACCTTGCTTAGAACACAATTATTCCATCATTCTTGAGAAAAGTGGCATTGTTTTACCTTTTTGCAAATCTCTTTAATGCTTCTACTTCTCTCTAGTAGAACACTGCTAGGTCTCATGCACTTCTTTATTCAGTCTATTGTTACATCACATGTCATGGGGCCTCTGCAAAACTTTCTGGAAGCAATTCTGAAAGTCCTCTTTTGAGAGTGTTTCTATGAAGTATGATGAAACATACACTGAACACTGTTTCCCAGTGCCATCCAATGGACAGGTCTTTAAAAATACTAAGGTCTGTTGTCACAGACTTTATTCAGATGATCTGGCACTGATTCTTCCCCAAGGGCCAAAATGACCGCAAAAGGTAAACAATTTGAACTGATGTAGGTCACTGAGGCAGCTACCACAGTACAGCTAAACATATAAGTACAATCTTATAATGTGAACCTTCCTCTCAGCACGATTTCCTTGAGCTCCATGCAAGTTGTGTGTATTAACACTGTGCTCTTTTTTGACCCTGCCCAATATTTCACGGTACAGATGGAACATTATTTGTATATCCATTCACTTGTTCTTTACATTTGTATTGTTTCTAGGCTTAGGTTATTATAAATAAAGTTTCTATGAATATATACAAGTTTTGTGTGAACGTAGTTTTCATTTCTCCGAAACAAATGCCTAAGAGGACAGCTGCTGAGTCATAAGTGCCTATTTTTTGTGAGAAACTGCCAAATTACTTTTCAGAGTGGCTGTACCATTTTACATTCCCAACAGTGTCTGAGCTATTTGTTTTTTTTTTTTCTTTTTGTATCCATGCCAACATTTGGTTGTTGTTTTAAATTTTAGCTGTTTTGGTAATTATAGCTCTAGTTGGCATTTTCTTAATGGCTGAGGGTGTTGAGTACTTTTTATGAGTGTATTTTCCATCTATCAATCCTCTTTAACACAATGCCTATTTTATAATTAAATTTGTTTTTGTGTTTTGTTTTTGAGAGGTCTCATCATAGTCTAGATTCTAATCCTTTGTTGAATATAGGGCTTATAAATATTTTTCCATGTCTTTATATTTTTGTTCTTTTAACAGAGGATTGATAAGGTGTAATTTTATTGTCTTACTTTTCTCATTGATGATACAAAATACCTGATGCCCAAAGTTAAGGGAAGAAAGGTTTATTTAGCTCACAGTTTGTAGAGGATTCAGTCCATAGTCAGCTGGCTCCAAGACAGGGTGGTGTGGCAGAGGGCAACAGTTCATGGCAGCAGAAGACAGCAAAAACATCAGGAGCAAAAACAGGGAAGCAAGCCTCTCTCCCCACCTTGTACTGCATGCAGACTATCCACCTTAGGGTGGGTGCAGCGCTCACACCCCCAATCCCAGGGCCAGATGATGAACCAATCAGAAACTCTAGATTCAGTCATCTGCTCAGAGCCCAACCCCTGTGACTATATCAGGCTTTGTGGGGACATTCAGACAAACTGTAACACTTATGGATGATGCTTTTGGCATTATGTGTACAAACTTCCCCTAGCCCTAGGTCCTGGAAATTTTTCCTATTTTTCTTTCTAAAAATTTTATAGTTTTACATTCTTATTCTTATTTTCTTGTGGTACTAGGGATTGAATGCAGAACCTTGTTCATGTTAGACAAGTGGTACACCACTGAGCTCCATCCCTGGTACATTTTCAATTGTACTTTGGGATAGGGTCTTGCTAATTTGTCAAGGCTGTCCTTAAACTTGTGATCTTCCTGTCTGCCTCCCAAGTAGCTGGCATTACAGATTTTTGCCTTTGTGCCTGGCTATTATTTTATATTTCACAAAAAAGTTTGTGTTCCATTTGGAGCTAGTTTTCTTAGAAAATGTAAGGTTTAGTTTTTAAAAATTATTAATATTATTATTATGGTACCCAGAATCAAACTCAGGACTTTGCACTTAACAGGCAGGCACTGTGCTGCTGAGCTATATCCTCAGCTCCCAGTTCAGTTTTCAATTTTTTTCTGATTTCTTCTTTTGCTCACAAATATCTAATTGCTCTGGCAGCAGCTGTGGAAAGTTGCTTTGTATCTTGTCAAAAAATCAACTCTGTGTGTGTGTGTGTGTGTGTGTGGTCGGTCTATTTATTAGCTCTCTATTCTATCCTGATACTCTTTGAATATATCTTGGTATCAAAATCACACTGTTTTGATTATTGAAGCTATATAATAAGACTCCTTACCCTGCCCCGTGCTGGGGATTGAATTCAGGACTTTGTGTATGCTACACAAGTGCTCTACCACTGAGCCATACTTCCAGCTCCTACAAGTCTCCATACTGAAAATAATGACTTATTTTATTCTAAAAATTGTTTTAACTTCTCTACATCCTTTCAGTGTTATTTATTATCATATAATATTAATATCTATAGAAACTGCTGGTTTTGATAGGCATTTTGTTCAATATACAGGTTAATTTTTTTTTTTTTTTTTTTTTTTTTTGCGGTACTGGGGATTGAACTCAGGACCCTGTGCTTGCTAGGCAAGCGCTTATTCCACTGAGCTATATCCCCAGTCCTATACAGGTTAATTTGGAAAGCATTGCTATGTTTATTAAGTCTTTCAATCCATGAATATGCTATGTTTCTCCACTTACATACTTAGGTCTTCTTTATTTCATTAGCATTTTATAATTTTCAGCATACAAGTCCTGACATAGTTTGTTAAGATTTCTAACTGTTTTATTTTCTATGGGTGAGTTGTAAAGAGTATTGTGTTTTTGATTTGTTTCCATGATATTGTTTTTAGTACACAGAAGTGGAGTTTTTAATGTGTGGAACTTATGTCATTTAATTAAGTTGAACTCACTAAACTAGTTCCAAGAACAGTCTTTGGTAAGTTTCTTGGAATTTTGTCTTCTTTTTCACAAAAAGATGAGGGTGTCATTTATATACTGGAATAGTTTTATTTCTTTTTTTCTTATCTGTGTGTCTTAAATTTCTTTTTCTTGCTGTATGGTGCTGCCTTGAATTTCCTATACCATAATGTCGAATACTGAATGAGAGATGAGAGGTGATACTCTTACTATGTTGCCAATCTTAGGGGACAGCATTCAGGTTTTTTCACCAGTAGTTTAAGTATGCTGTAGCTGTAAGTTTTGTTACGTGCTCTTTATCAGCTTGAGAAATAGAAAACCTTGATTCTTATTTGCAGAAAGTTTTTTTAAATCACAAAATAGCGTTAGATGTCCTCACATGTATTTTTCTGGGTCACAATTGGCATATTTTTTTTCTTCTCTGTCCTGATGAGACAGTAGATTACGTTTTTAAATATTGAGTGAGCCTTTTGTACTATGACCTATTCCTAGTCAGTCATGTTTGTCTAATTCATCTCATACATTGTGAATTTCAACTTGTTGCTTTTTTGTTTGGGACTTTTACATCTAATTTCATGAGAAGTATTGGTCTGTTATGTTCTTTTTTCTATTTCTGTCTGGTTTTGGTGTTGGGAATCCTGGCTTCATAAAAAGAGCCAGGAAAACAATTTCTGCCTCTATTTTCAAAGAGTTGCTATAAAATTGGTATTAATTTGTCGTTATGTATCCTGAATTATCTTTTAATAGGTGAATGACTCTGTCTTTCTTATCTCTCTTGATTTGAACATGAATAGCCCATAATATTTTCACTTAAAAATGGAGGCAAAAATTGCCCACTGATCTTACATAAGATTTTTTTCTGGGACCTGTGGGGCTAAAATCCAAATTTCCTTCCATCCCATTCTTAGATGCAGTGAGTTGAATGCTTGACTATGGTCAATCACACAGCTGACCTTGTGTGGCTTGATCTCATGCACACATAACGTGTAGGTAAGGCCGTAACTAGAGATCTAAACAAGGGAGTGCTAGGTGTACTAGATGGAAAACCTAAACAGAAAATGTTGAGCAACCCTCTGTGCTGTCCACCTTTGGCACACTGCTGGGTCAGCATTTACTCATTGATAGTGAGATTTAGCGACCACCTGCCATGAGTAAGCAGAAGGCAGCAGGGATGTAGTTCTTTCTTTCTGTTCTCCACCTTGGTGATGTTTGAATGGGAAGGACATGTACATATATACCCTTCAACATTCTTAAATATTATTTAAATTCTGTGTTTTTGCAAATGAAGACACTTAACGTGATGGTTCATTTAAAAAGAAAATGATTGTTATTATCAAGACCAATTCTATTTGCGTGTTTGGGAAATGGGAAGGTTTAGTGCTTTCTTTCTTTCTCAAAGAGAACTTGTTTTCCATTTACACGACTTTAGAATGTGTTGGGAGCTGAAATCAGAGGGGTCAAACATTGATTGCTATTGGCAGTAATGTTAAAACGGCTGGGTGCTGCTATAACAGGTGAACCAAGATTAGATTTTCATTGCTGTTTTATTTTTTGTTCCATGTCCCTTTCACAGGAGTGCCATGGATTCCTACAGAAAACTTGCAGCTGCCATTCTGGCCACCTTCTGTGTGTGTCTGCATGTTCTCCATTCTTTTCCGGACAGAGAGTTTACCATGCAGGGTACGTGACTAAACTTGGGCTTCAAGTAATAAGGCAGGTACTCATTGCTAAGTACACATCAAATAATTCCATTAATTACATTTCTGTCTTCTTTTCTAATATGTTAATTCTTCACTGCAGGATACATATCTAGGCCCGTGTAGATTGTGAACATGAAATTAAATTAGATTCATAAAATGTACAGTGAAAATAGAATCTTAAAACATTTAAATAGCAGCCTTCACATTTTCATCTGGAATGGATTCCTTGTTATTCTTTATCTGAGTTTCAGAAGAAGAAAATCTTTATTTTGTTAGCTCAGTTCCCCGCTCCCACTTCTCCTAGAAGTCTTGCAATTTTTTTTTTTTTTTTTTTTTTTTTTTTTTTTTGCGGTACTGGGGATCGAACTCAGGACCCTGTGCTTGCTAGGCAAGCGCTTATTCCACTGAGCCATATCCCCAGCCCTTGAAGTCTTGCAATTTTAACATTGCCTTTGTAGATATATTTTCACATCAGTTAATGCATGAGAAAAAATCATTTTTATGCAGTAAATTTGTTTTGCTGCGTTCCTTGAAAAATCTCACATAATGGCTAATATAATTCCTTTACCTTTGAGATTGTGAGCTACTATTGGCTGTAGCTTTTCTTTAGAGAATTGGTAATATTTTAATCCCATGTTTCAAGCACAGAAGTCTGATCCAATATCAGGCTCTGTACACTGATGAAGCTTTCTTAATTCTGACATATTTTTCTCTGTCAATATTTGAAGTTTCTCTGGAGAAAAAATAATAGCATATCCTAAAGAGGGAAATATTTTGCCTCTGGGCAAAATTCTTTCAGTTAAATACACCATTTTCATCTGTCAAGTTTTGTGTTCTTTCTAAGTATACTGTTAGCCCTGGGCTGGAGGATCCATGCTCAAGGGGAAGAAACTGTTGTAACTCAGAGTCCCATGCAAATCGGCAAAATTGTTTCCCAGGAAGGTAACTGTATAAAATAGATATTCTGTATGAATAGTAACATATAGCCCAAAAGATCGATTTCTTCTTTATTTTAAATGGAAAAATATTTACCATCTCATAATAAGAAAACGCTCATAGCTTCTCTTTGAATCACTTTTGAGTTCTTTATTCCTTGTCTCTTTTATCTGATAGGTTGCCCAGAATGCAAGCTAAAGGAAAATTTGTTCTTCTCCGTGGCGGGTGCCCCCATTTATCAGTGCGTGGGCTGCTGCTTCTCCCAGGCATACCCCACCCCAGCAAGGTCCAAGAAGACAATGCTGGTTCCAAAGAACATCACTTCGGAGGCCACTTGCTGTGTGGCCAAAGCATTTACCAAGGTAAAAGTGGGTAGGGCACCAGAAGCTTTCTAGCAGCCCAACCGAGAAAGACTCATGGAGCACATTCATAGTCTTCAATTCCAAATTTGTCTAATGACATATATTTTGCTGGGCATTTATATAGGTAGGGGCTGCACTTGTGGCCTTTAATTAAAAGAATTGGCTAAGGTAAGCAAACCAAGTTTATAAAGTTATAGAACAGGATAGTCGTGGCTAGCAGCTAGAAAAGGTCAGGGGGAGGGTAGACAGAGGGCAGCTGGGTATTGAGAGCAAATACAGCTACATAGAAAGAGCAAACTTTAGCATTCATAGCAGAGTAAGGCGACAACAGTTCACTGCAATTTACTTTATACTTTATAGAGAACTATAGGAGGTGAGTCCAAAGTTTCCCAACACAAAGAAAGAAACGTTTACGAAGATCAGAGTGCTAGAACTCTGATTTGATTCTTATACATTGCATGTATGTATCCAGTTATCATGCTTTATAAAGATGTACAACTATTATATGTCAATAAAAAGTGAAGTCTCAGAAGAACTTCGGGGGGTTGGGATGTGATGCCGTGACAGAGCACTTGCCTCATCCTGGTTTGATCCCCAGCATCACAAAATAAATACAAACAGAAAATCAGTCGGTGAGGCTTTAGGGATCGGGGATGGGGCTCAGCGGCAGAGCACTTTCCTAGCATGCATAACGAGCTGGGTTCAACTCCCCGCGGCATTCTGAGAAAGAAAAGAAGAAGAAAGGACGAAAAGAATCAGCCAGCTGGGGAGCAGAGGCTGTGATTATCCAGAATGGAGGGCAGGTTAGGGAAATGAGAACCTAAGCTTTTAGCGAGCACACTGAGAAGGAGAGTGTGCAAACGGAGCAGTCACCTATTTAGCTCAGACGGCTGTAATTCTATTGCACGTTTCTCGGTTGTGTCATTCTCTCATTCCCTCCCTCCCCTCTCAGGTCACAGTCGCGGGAAACACCAGAGTGGAGAACCACACGGAATGCCACTGCAGCACTTGCTATTACCACAAATCTTAGACATCTTGCCAAGTGCGTGATGATGGCTCCTGATTCCGTGGGGTGGAGGTTCAAGTTGCTCAGTGTTTGCAGCCTTACCAGTTGAAGCCCTGCTTTCCCTACCCAGACCGTTGTGAGGTGCTTCAAGGGAGTCCTGCAGCTTTTCTGCCTTTCCTTACCCTACAGTGTAATCAGCAGTCCGGCTCTTTTCATCCAGAATGAAATAGAGCACTTAGCACGGCCATACAAAGCTGGTTCCACCGGAAATAAAGCCTTTAAGTGTCGTTCAGTCACTGAGTTATCACTTTTTTCTTAAAAGTAAAGCCAGTTGCTTTTGGTAGAATTCACTGAAGGGAGAGTGCCAATGGGTGAGATCAGACCACGTGCTCTTGGTGATCTGACGTCCGAGAATCCTGTTCCCGCCAAGCGTTCTAGAATAAGCTGTTTCTAGCTTAGCCAGCTGGCTAGTTATGAGACGATCCACGCGTATGGAAGAAGCCCATGCAAGAATTTCTATTTCTATTCATTCTTATGGCACCTTTTAAATTTCCGTTTTGATGGATTTTACAATAACTAGTTACAATATTATGGTAATGCATGTGTACAGTTTATAAATGAATAATAATATTCATATTGGGGATGTTTGATCAGAAACACTTTACTGGCAAGTGCGTGCAATCACTAAACAAAAGGCTAAGATGTAAAGCATGGTGCTAGAGCACCTGCCTAGCTTGTACAAGGGCTTCTGGCACTGGAAAATACCTGCCAAACTAAAACCCAAACCAAACAAACAGTAATCCCAACCAGTCAACCAAACAAACAAATGAAAAGTACTGACCCCAGGGACTGGGAAAAGCAAAATCCTTTTCAACCAGAAGTTTCTACTTGGCTTATGCCTGATCAGAAATGAAGTGCATCCTGTTAGTCTCCAGCAGTCACCAAATGGTGACTAAGGAAAGAGTATCACTGTTGTCAACTAAAATGGGGTATTTCTCTAAAATTTCAGAGACATGGATCTTCTGCCACATATTTGGGTCTGAGTGGGAATGCAAAAATAATGAGGAAGATCTCCATTGAGCTCTTGCTGTGGGCTAGGTGGAGTACCAAACACTTTTACTTAGCTATAGCACAATGTCTCAAGTAGGTTCCATACTTGAAACTGATATTTACCAAGCATTCACATTTAGAAACAAGGGCTAAAGGAGCGGTGATGGTGGACAGCCTTGTTTTTTTCCTGACTTCTCTTTAGTAAAAGGCGAAAGATTTATACGATCTGAAGAGAAACCAGAGTATTCCTGACTTCTCTTCCTTTCAGAGAACAGCTTTATACCCATTAAATCATAGCTCAATGCTACCCCAAAGCTCTACTCCTACAAGAGCCTGAAATTTTAAAACATAAGCCTACAATTCAAAAATAGCATACCAGACACAGATAAAATTTAAAAAGAAATTTCAACCATCACGCATGTGTCAAGATTCTATTTCTGAGTGACAAACCAGTTTCTTAGCAGCTTGGTAAACAGAGGAGATGTCAGAGTAAAGTGTTAAAGGGGGTGTGCATACTTTTTAAGAAACATGGAAACACACATGAAAAATTCTTTTGTTCATTCATTTACAAGCATTTGTTGTATATTTATCGAATGCCCAGTAAGTGTTGATATTTTGTTAGTTTGTGAGAATTCAGAGATATCAGGACTCTATAGAAGATAAAGTTGAGAAAAGACAATGTGGCTTAATATGAGATAAGAATGGTGCTGATCATTGATTCATCCGAATACTTAGCAGACTTTCATTGAGAATCCATTGTACGCCAGGCCTGAGAGCTTGTGTAGAGGGCCTCAGGAGAGGACGAAAACTCCCACATCCTTGCATGGAGTGGCATTAGTGTGAGATAATCTTGTTTGACAGAGGGAAGGAATGGTAAAATGGTGGCATCATACTGGCCTCCCAGTTATTCATGTGCCAGGCTCGAGGCTGGTCCTTGGAAGGCCAATGTAAATACACATAAACACTACCTGAAGCAAGTCAGACCAGCGGGAAAGAGAGACATGGTTACAATCTAGTGAGAAATATCTTATGAGAGGGGTCTAGATTTTGGCTGCATAAAGATAGGGATGGCTAATTGAGCCTCTCAGAAGAAATACAAGTGGGAAATAAATACATGAAGAAATGCTCAACATCACTGGTCAGCAGAGAAATGCAAATGAAAACAACACTGAAATGCCATCTCACTTCAGAAAGGATGTCTATCATCAAAAAATCAAATGACAACAAATGCTGCTGAAGATATGGGGCAAAAGGAATTTTTCTGCATTGTGGGTGGGAATATAAACTGGTACAACTACTATGAAAATCCGTGTAGAGAGTCTTTAAAAAACGAAAACTAGAAATTCCTTTTGACCCATCTATTTCCTTTCTTGGTATTTTTCTGAAAGAATTAAAGACATCATTTCACAGATATATATGTGTACCCATGTTTATAGTAGCATAATTTATAATAGTTATTCTTGGAAATGGCCTATACACTTATCAACAGATCAATGGATAAAGAAAATGTGATATTTACACACACTACAGTAGTAGTCTGCCATTAGTAAAGGTAAACTTGAAGCATTTGTAGGTTAGTGGAGGTAACTTGAGACCACAATGTTAAGTGAAATAAGTTGAACACACAAACTTAAAGATTGCATGGTTTGTCTTTTTGCTGTTGTTGTTTTTTAGATAGGGTGTCACTGTGTAACCCAGGCTGGCTATGAAACTCACAGTGATCCTCCTCCTTTACCCTCCCAAACAGTGGGATTATAGGTGCGTGTGTGTGTGTGTGTCTGGGTGTGTATCAAAATAGAAGACAGCTAAATGGCAGCACGGAGATCTTTCTCAAATGGGTGGGAGGACAAAAGGTGTAGGGCGTGGAGGAAGGGGAAGGACAGAGGATGAAGAAAAAGTAATGAAAACAGAGTTTTGCAATTGGGAAAAGGACCAACAGCTGGAAGGAGTAGGGTGGCTAATCGATAAGGGATTAAAAAATAGAAAAAAGAATGAACGCGTATTATGCACACGTACCAACTCCACACAGTAACTGCAAACATACACTAATAAGAAAAGATCCCAGAGTAACGTGCAAAGAAATGTGGACCTCAGCCAGGTTCCTGGCTTCTCGGACTAGAAGCTCTGAGGGTTCCTGAAGCAACGGGCTAAAGAAGCATGTTTCTGTGGATCGATTTTGCTTGAGTGTTAGAGGAAATGTGAGTTTCATTTTAAAACAGAAATTCATGTGTCACAGATTAGAAAGCAGAACAGCAAGAGCAAGATGAAAAACGATGACTTAAAAAGAAACTTCATGCTGTGAATGGGTCTTTCCGGCTCTGGTTCTTATGATCCCTCCCAAACCTCCTGTTTTCTTCTTGCATTAGGAGTTCTTAAATGACAAAGTTTAAGAAGTTCTATACACTCAGCTTTGCAGTTTAGCAAAATCATTTTGGCAGCAAATAACGGGGGATTTGAAAAGGTGAGAGACTGCACCCAGGATCACTAGCTGGGGTCTTGTCAAGAGATGGTGATGGTGTATTGATAGTGACAAGGAAGATGGGAGGGAGGAACCGGCCATTAGGAAGGAATAAAGACACGACTCTGTGTGCCCCTTGTAGGCTTCAAGTCCAGGGATGGAGCACCATGTCCATTATACTGGTAGACCAGTAATCGTGAACCTTGTAGGGACCAAATGCCATGCAAAAGCTCATACAAACTGCGGCTAATGAGTTGCAGCTCAGGACGTCATCACTCGGCTCTGCCACTCCTTGCCAAGTGCGCGCAGGGCCCCTAAGTGCGCTGTTACCTGATGCTCAGTTGCTGGGGTGACCTGACTTACATGATGACAGACATGTGTGTCATAGGTTTGCCACCAGTGGGACACGCGCTAGAAGCCTTAGTTGTGTGGAGCCTGAGATTTCGTGGACACCTAGGCATTTCTAGTTTCCTGCTTCTTTTCTGAAAATCTAATTTCTTCCCAAAGATCTGAAGGCTTTGTTTTACCTACAAAAAAACCTATTTCTCCTTACAGACTGCATTGAACTCTTCTGGAGATTCATGCAGTTTGAAGAACCATACTAAAAGAAATGAATTCTAAACTGTGAGTTGTCTACTGATGTTTGGTCGCTAAGCTTTAACCTCGGTGTTATCCTCACAGGCCCATTGAGCTGCTCAGCCTCTCCTCAGACAGTTTTTTCCCAAACTTAATTAGCACCTCACCATCACCTCAGCCCTCAGGAGGAGAAGCACAAAGAAATTTCTCTGTTCTAAAAGCCTTGTAGGATTCCCATATTCTTCTATTCTAATTTACTTACCATATGGAATTATAAACATTCAACACCATTTTCATAAAGAACTGAAGCTGAGTCTTAGTCTCCTTGGAGCAAAGAGAGAGGTTAATTATTGCACCGAACTTCAAAATGCAAGACGTAAAAAGGAAATAACAGTTAGATGTTTTTAAATGAATTCCCCTTTGAACCCCAGGAAAGCACATGCTCTGAAAATTTCTTATCTATTGAACCTGACTTCCAGGCTCACTCTTCTCAAGTAATTGCAGATAGAGGCTTTGCAAAGAGGAACAAAGGAAGAAAGGGTCAGGGGGGAGACTGTGAAGATGCAGTCAGAAGCTTGGCGCATAATCAGAAATTTGTAAGAATGTTTCCAACAAAGATATTGTTTTAACACCATTTCCATTAATAGGATGTTTGCAGCGAGCAGGAGAGTAGAGTGGAAAGTGCTAAAACTGTAACCATTTTCTTCAAGAATTATAGTCCCTCATTTAGTTGTAAATTGTGTGCCATAATTGATTTTCAAATAAGCTGGCAGCAAGTAGAATTTTAGAATGTGAAAATTTATTTCTATACACCTTTTTTTCCCAACTGCAACTCATATTGGTGGTAAGTACACAAAGCTGGTGCCAAGGCTGGGCCTAGTAAGTGAAAACGAACACGGAGGCAGAACAGGGTACTGGTTTGGCCAAGATACTTCTGAAGGACAAAGGGAGAGGAAGGACAGAGACCTGGGCTCCACCTAGAACTGCAACGTGTCTTTCTGAGAGTGGAGGCAATGGGACAGGCTGTGCCTATAAAGGGCTGCTAGAAGGTACTTGGGTTGAAATTATAGTGCAGGAACTAAAGCATTCATTAATCTTGGGTGTTAGGGAGAGAATTTCATAACTAAATTAAATTGAAGTCACCACAGCAGTTATTCTAGTGGCTATGTGTCTCCGCAACAACACTGATGTAGAAGAGTCAAAATGCCAGAGATGTGCTCATGTTAGATTGGGAAAATGGGTCCTGAGTATGCACTGTGTGGTTTCTGAAGAGGAAGACCTGTGTACATAGCTTCAAGTGCCAAGAAGCTGAGCTTGGCTAAAGAGCAGCTCCCCCAGGCCATCTGTGCTGAGTTGGGGGGCTGTAAAGCTCACTGCTGCTCCTTGTGAACAAGGGGCCCATGCACTTCTAGGAGGGTTAGTAAAACAGGCTAAGTGGAATGTGCACTTTTCTAGAGATGCCCAGCAAGGTGATGGGGCACATATGTCTTCATATTTATAGGGTTTGTCTTAGTTACTTTCTCGTTGCTGGGGCAAATATAGTAATACCTTGGTTCATGAATGCTTCTGTTTGCGAAAAACTTAGTTTGTGTACAGAAGCATCCAACAAAATTTTGCTTCTATTCATGAACTTCATATCGGGTGATGATCACAACAACCGTCTTTCCCACATGAACACAAATGCAGTCATATTTTCCGCTCTGACACGTGGTTGTAGCTTCCTCTAGTTGAGACTGAGGTCACACACAGACCTGCGCACACTTGCTGCGAAGCTATTTTGTGTGCTTTTCAGCAGTACAGTACTGTACAGTATTATTCAATGTAGTGTAGCTCCAGATAAAGTGCACAGCAGGCACGGAGGTAAAAAAGAAAGTGCAGAACTATAATGAAGGGAACAAGAAAGTACAGAATAAAAATGGTAAGAAGGTTTTCAGGAAAACAACCATTGCCTTGCAGAAGGAACTTGTGGAAAAGCATTGGCATCATACTTTGGTGACTGATCTGGCCTGAGTACAAGATGGCAAAGTTGAAAATTTCGATTATTTTGAAGAAGGAAGATGCTATCAAAGGAGCTGATGTGGCAAAAGGAGTAATTACATTAACCGAGCAGGGGGCACAGTGCTGGGGGAGGTGGAAAAACTTTTGTTAGTGTGGTTAAATGAGAAACAGCTGGCCAGTGATAGCGTTCATTGACAAAGCTATGATCTGTGAAAAAGCCAGGAAATTGCACAGTGATTTACTGTGCGAAAACCCTTTTATAAAGCCAACAAGTGATAAATTCAAAGCCAGTAGAGGGTGGTTTGATGAATTCCACAAGGGAAGTGGCATCCTCGTTGTGATAAGACATGGTGAGGTTTCCAGTTCTGACGAGGCCGCTGCAGAAGCCTGCAAGAAAGAATTTACAGAATTTATGAAGGCCGAGGGACACAGCACTTAGCAAGTGTTTAACTGTGATGAACTAGTGCTCTTCTGGAAGAATACACTGAACAACCTATATTAATTACATAGAGGAAAAGGCATTGCTGTGGCACAAGGCCGTGAAGTTCAGATTAACTCTTGTGCTGTGTGCAAACGCAAGTGCTGATCTGAAGATGGGGCCACTACTGGCGTGCCACTCCCAGACCCCTCACGCATTCAAGGCACAGAATGTCAATGAGGCCAGACTGCCTGTCATGTGGAGGACCAATGACTTCATAAAGGTCAAGTCTCCCCACCAACACTACACCGTTTCTGCAGCATATCGACCAGCAAGTGAGCTGCAACCTCAGGAAGCTATACACATAAGTGCCTTTCAACAGGTATTTTAATGCACTGAAGAGATGCCCTTGACTCTGAAAGAGTTTTGGAAGAAACATTTCAATGTCCTCCACTGTATCAACATGACTGACAAAGCCTGGGAAGATGCCACATACTGGATCTTAAACTCAGCCTGGAGGAAACTGTGGCCAGAGTGTGTCACTGAACATGACTTTGAAGGGTCTGATGCACAGGTAGTGGAGGAGACTGTGTCCATGGGCAAGAGTATGGATCTGGACATCAGTGGTGCAGACACGGAGGCGCTTGTTGAAGACCCTAGGAGGAGTTGGTTGAAAATCTTATTGAGCTCCAGAGTGAGCAACAGAAAGGGCTTGTTGAAGAGCCTTCTACTGAGGAAGAGGAAGACAGAGAGGAAGTTAGCAGTGATGTGAGAGACTTCACTATGGAAAATGGAATGAGTGCCAGGATTTCTTTGTGAAGAATCCCCCAACATAACTGTAATGAACAGTGTTGAATCTGATGAATGATAACATGGTCTGTCATTTTTAGTGGGTTATGCAGCACAGGAAAGAACAAGTAACATTGGAAAGATTTTTTTCCATCAAAATTGACCTTACAGCCAAGAGGCAAAGAAGAGAGGAAACCCTGGAAGATCTGCCTGATGTCCTTATGGAGCAGGGCCTTCCCTCTGAACAGAACCTCCTCCCCATGCACCTTCTTGTCCACTGCCCCAGAAGTTGCCTCAAAGAAAGTTAGTATTGTCTATTGTTGGGAGCTGGATCTCCCCTCTTCTTAAAATTCTCTGTGAACAGCCTCTTACGGTGATTGTATAAGTAAATGCACTGCAGTTGTTGGACAGTCCTTTCTCCCATCAGGAGAGGGGGCTTCACCTGACCTCAGCTTTCTGCACCCTAACTCTTGTCTGTATTTCTTCATCCTCCACTGTCCTTCCCCTGGAGTCTCAAGAGCTGCTCTGGACATGGCACTGTCTTCTCATACTGTACTGTAATTTGCTTCATATTTTTGTGGGTAAAAATACACATGGTTCAGAATAGATTACCCTTATTTACATTGAACTGCATGGGGAAATATGATTTGGCTTGAGATCAATTTCGTTCATGACCAGAATTGTGGAATGAACTAAGTTTGTGAACCAAGCAACATCTGATACCCATAAGGAGGAAAGGTTTATTTATTTATTTATTCATTTGTTTGCTATGTAGTGCAGGCTGGTCTTGAACTCATGGCAATCCTCCTGCCTCAGTCCCCCGAGTGTTGGGATTACAGGCATGTGCCACCGCACCCAGCTAAAGGATTTATTTTAGCTCACAATTTGTAGAGGTTTCAGTCCATAGTTGACTGGCTTCAAGGCGGGGTGACATGGCGGGGGGGGGGATGGGGTGAGAGAGGAGAAACAGCTCATGGCAGGTTAGGCAGAGAGCAGCCAGCAGCTGCCTCTTCTTTTTTCTTTCATTCTCTTTTTATTCCATCCAGGATACAAGCCTAGTAGTTAATACCACTCACATGCAGAATGGGTCTTCTGTGTTCAGTAAATTTATTCAGCCACATCCAGAGCTATGCTAATCCAATTAGTGGACCAATCCGGTTACCACATGCTCATAATCCAGTATTACACACTCATGATCCACTCACTCCCAAAAGCTCCACCTATGAGCACGTGAAGCTTTACATCTAGATATAAGCCAGAACAGGATTCTTCTGTTCATGTTCCTGTGATGTGGCCTGTTGGTGGCATCCAACTAGCTATGGGGTGACACCTCTAATGCATGAAATTACAGCTTCAACATCATGCAGAAATTCAATAAGCTAAAATTAAACATCAAAATCCATTCAGATTATAACAAAAATTCCAACATTAAATTTGTTATGAAAGAAAGAGAAAACATGTAAGGCCTTTACATATGGTTTAAACTATCATAAAATTTTTTGGGTGATTGTGAAATAATGGGTGTTAAAGTTTCTCATTACCTGGACTTTTACTGATTATCATTAAAAAGTCATACTGATGAACTTCAAAGAGTCATTTCAGTAACAAAACCTAACAAAAGTTATAAAAGAATAAACTCAAATTTTGAATTGCCATACTGAATATATTTTCTGTGGAAGTTTTATACAGTGCTGATACTTTATGTTTTTCTCATAAGTATAGTTTTTTTTAAACCAAGTTCCATATGGACATGTGGATATCCAACCCCAAAACTTTCCAGTTCATTGTTTCTTTTCCTTTGTGCCATGACATGAAAAATTGTGAAGTAGTTGCAGCACCTGGAGAACACGGAAGGCACAGCTAAACAGGGCTCTACTACAAGGTGGAGTTGCACTGGCCTGGGTTTGGAGGGCCATTCACACTACAATTGCATAGTAACTTATTACAAGTTTAAGATCCATGGAATAGTACTACCTGTATCTTCACTGGCTTTGATGCTTTTCTTGTTTTTTATTAGTGAACATGAAAATATTTTAAGCATTCTCAGAGGCTTGTTCTTCCAGTCCACTTTCTCTCCTGTGATTGGGAAAAGAATATATTTGTAGGCTCATTTACTCATGGGTCTCTTTGTATGAATCTGAGAGCCAAATTTGGATCAAATGGTGAAATTTATTTGCTATTAATGTTTCAGAGGTTAATAGGTCTGGTTGATTGTCCAGAATAGTTGGGATGAGATTCCTGACCTTTGAAGGACATTGACTCTCTCCCCCTAGCTAGTCACAATCTGCTGGCAATTCATACGAAGAGGTTTGCCATGGACCTTTAGGCTGTACTAACTGACCCAACCTATCTCCTTAGGAAGGGAAGAGGAAGGAAAAGTGGTATAAGGGGTGGGGTTATAAAGGATCAGGGAGGTTAGGCACATTGTAGGCTCTCTTGCTGAGCACCTTAGGAACTTCTCTCTCATAAATTTCTACCCCGTGTCTTTGAAGAAATTCAGTATCAATTCCACAGTTTTTCTAAGGGCACCAGCTAGTTGCATCCAACTTTGTAGTGTTCAGTTTCTTTTATCCCTGATGCCAGAATGATTATATTTTAGAGAAGAAATAATGTACTTGTATCTTATAGTTTGACCTAATTCAATAACAACATAAAAGTGGGAAGAAGCAACTTGGGGTCAGATTTGGGAGTTGTGGGAGATTTGCTTGGAGACTGGTTGTGCTTACGCTATACTTGCAATAGTTTCTCTTCCTTTCCCACTATTTTCCCCTGAAAATAGTTTCAAGACAGACCCGTGTTAGCCCAGGGGACTCCCTTTGCTTTACAGAGTTGTTCTGTGGCAAGTCTGATGAACCTGAGAATTCAGGGAATTAGTAGGTTAAAGTTCTGTTATAGAAGGACCGTAAGTCTATGCAAGGGCACCTTAGGAGGAGGTTAGTCAACTGCTTGTGTCTCCACTTTCAAAATTTCTTATAATATGGTTTCTCTCCATTTTTATTTTCCATCCAAACTGATTTAAAGGATGATATACATACAAGGTAGCAGGTGCTCTTTGCACCCTCAAAGGAGATGTGATTGGGGCACCACAGGGGACTCTGACACCCTCTCCCGGAGAGCATCTTTCCTCTCACCCTGTCCTCACGTCCACTTGTGAGTTGGCAGCAGATCATTAAAAATAATACTAACCACGGTAACAGCCTTTGACCTCACGTCAGGTTTCCAATCAGTGTACTCCAATGTTAGAGGACTCAATGAGGGTTTTGTTTGTGTGTGTGTGTGTGTGTGTGTGTGTGTGTGTGTGTGTAGAGCATTGTGGCACAATTTTTCCACAGGTCCAACTTTAAGTTTTTAATTATGTCTTTTTTCTTGCATTTTTAATTTCATTGGCACATTTTAGATATGCATGATAACATTCGTCAGAGGAAGTTTGCACCTGTATGTGATACATCTCGCTTCTTTTTTCCCCATTCTCCTCCCTGCAGTCCCTCTCCCCCTTGTTTCTAAAAGCTTAGTTCCCACTTTTTCTTTTTGTTCTACATTTTCTTGTCCTTTCTTTCCTACCCTCCTATGCCTCCTCTGTTCCCCTTATTATTTGAATGTTTTCTTTTCATTTTCTAATATTTGTTATATATTTTGGTCTCAGAAATAAAACCTAAAGAGACCTCTATTGATAGAGGCACAGAACCAACCTAAAAGAATTCCAGTGATCGAAAGTAAAACATTTTGAGCTATGGTGGCAAATCCTTTCAGAAGTTTCAGTGATAACAAACAGCTGGCTGCAGCACATGTGCCCTAGGCTCACCACCACTGATTCTGAGTGGCAAAATACATAGAAAGGTAATGAGTTATAACCCAGAACATAAGATGAATATCCACAAATTCATACTTATATGAATGATTAATTGTAATGTAAATGGGAAGAAGGCACATCTCTTCCTTGCCGCAGAATTCTACTTAATAAATGTGGAAGAAGTAAAGAAAACTGAAAAATCACCATCACAGTGCTCATTGTTGTGGGCAAGGTTCACTGTTAGATGCTTAGATCTGTGGACAGAACTTTGTGGAGAAACAAACTACTTGTGAGGTCAGAAAGTGTTTACTCCAACTACATAAGATGATGGGTATATTAATTTACTTCACCATAGTAATCACTTATATTATTTATATTTATCTAACGCTACATTTATAAGTTAAATATATACAATAATGCTTATTTAAAAGACTAAAATATACTAAGGCAAAAATCGTAACTTTACCCTTGACCAACTGACCAGGGTTAACCTCACCAGTAATAATGTGTTATCAACATTGTAACCTCAAAATAATACCCAGAGAAGGGCTTCGAATGCATAATCCAAATCTAATCACAAAAAGCACCAGACAAGCCCTAACCAAAGGACAATCTATAGAAATGATGGCCAGTAGTCTTTAAAAATGTCAAGTTCATAAAAGACAAAGAAAGACAAGGGGTTGCCACAGACAGGAGGAGACACAGCCAAATGCAAGGCAGGATTCTGGGACCGGATCCCAGCAGAGACAGGAAAAAGGGAAACCCGCAAAACTGGTGTTAGTTACAAATATTTCATTAGTGGTATTCCTTCATTTTCTGAATTATATTCTGTTTTTGCAAGATGTTAACAGAAGGAACGGGTAAAGAATATATGGGAAATCTATTTCTGTCATTTTGCAGCAAGTTTAAAATTATTTCAAAGTAAAAAGTTAGCAAAAAGAAAAACCCTTCTGACCTAATTTCTGCAGTCCCTCTCTGGGATACTGGGTCCCTAATGGGCATTAATGACCTGTTTTTCAAAGGACAAGGCTATTTACAAATGGCTCCAACTCATCCTTGCAGCTCTGCTTCCCTGTATAACTCTGCCTGTCTTCTAACTATAGGTGCCTTTTGTTTTATAGACCAGTGTATCTTTTATGTCTCTGATTCCTGCCCTGGGTGTTCTCACTGACCAGAATGCTCTTCTCCTTCGCTGCCTGGGAATACCCTATTATATGTTCAAGACTCAGTTCATACATCTCCTTCCCTGAGAGGTCTTCATGGATTTCCCTAACAGAATTATTCATTTTCTGCAATGTATGTTGAACTCTCATCATACTTTTATTAATTCATTCATTCGTTAAGCAACAGATATTTTTTAGCATCTGTTCTGTGTGAGTCCCTGTGCTAGATTTTGAGTATACATCGGTGAATAACATAGCATTGTCCTTAGCTGGGTGCAGTGGCACCTGCCTGTAATCTAGCAACCTGAGAGGCTGAGGTGGGAAGATCGTGAGTTTGAGCCCAACCTGGGCATCTTGGGGAGACACTGTCTCAAAAGAGAAAGTACAGTGAGCTGAGGATACAGCATAGTTACAGAGTGCTCCTGGGATTGATCCCTAATAGTGCAATGAATAAATTATAATAAATAGTCCTGCCCTTGCGGAATTTATAGCCCAGAGGAAATGTAATGAATAAATAAGCAAAATAAATGAGCACATAAATACATAATGACAATTGTGACGAAGATTAGAAAACCAATAGCAGGCAACCATAGATTAATGGGTAGGAGTGGGTAGACATTTTTAGATATGGCAGAGAAGCCCTCTTTAAAAACAACAATTTTATTGAACATTCACATTTAAAGATTTTAGCAACAAAGAAAAGTACAGAAATTAGCGAAGAAAATGATAGAAGACCCCACTCCTCAGAAACTATAAATACGATCAGAACTTCAGTACATAGATACATACAGAAGAACAAAAGCGCAAAAGAAAGTGATCATGTCGGACCAGCTGTTTCAATAAAAATCATTGCTATTTAGTTTCACGTGGGTTCAACCTAGGGGCAAGAAATAGAATTGTTGGATTTCAAACATAGGCATCATGGATACTAATCCTCCAACAGATATTCTCAACTTTGGCCACCCAAAGGAGTGAGCGTCCTCAGCTGTGCTGGTTCTAGGTGCTGCTGCCAAGGCATCGGGAGATTTGCCTGGAGGAGGGCAGGAACCACTTTACTGTGGGGGCAGCTTCTAAGCAGGGCTTTGAGCCATAAACATAATTTCAGAGGGCAGCAAAGCAGGATCGAGGGAAGAGCTCGTGCGTGGGCTGAGGCGCAACAGGCCGGAAACGAGAGGGGAAAGTCGTCCAGCACTTGAGGATGGTGGGTGAATGCTACCAGCGGGAACTGCGGGAACCATGGCTAGATCTTAGGTGAGGTCCCGACGACAGAGGCCGGGGTTGCCAATCCAAGGAAAGCTTTGCTCTCAGTCTATGTAAGGGGGTTAGTAAAAGAACTGTTTTAAAAAAATCAGTAAAATCATTTAAAGGTATCAAAATCAAAGACTTCTGGGATATGTTCTTTCTTTACTTGCCATCTTATTGAATGTTTAAGATAATTTTTATGTAGATTAGAGCAGAAGTTGAATGTTACACAGATAACCTTGTTGCCCCCTTACCTTAGTTTCTAGAGGGCCTAATTAAATGCCATTCAAGACCGAAAATCTAGTGGATTTCCAGAAATTTTTTCTCTGGTGGTGCTGGGGATCCAACCCAGAGCCTCTGCATGCTAAGCAAACACGCTATCATTGAGCTATACCCCTATACACCCCTAGCCCCAGATGTCCAGATACTAACTGCCTCTGACTATTTGATGACCAGTCTTTCACCCACTCATACTTCATGGTAAGCTTCCCTGACTCTGGCCAGCCACTCCTGAGTAAAGGACACACCTCCCAAGCAGACTGAACTGTTCCCAGGCCACAGCTGGTTCCTTACCACACTACCTATCCCATACGAGGCCATCTAATCTTGTTCCTGCCCACCCAGGCCTACCTCAATGTGAAGCCACTGACATGGTGAGGTAGGAAAAGCTGGCTGGTGTAGGTGGAATAAGTGAAGGGAGACAGGGGCACATCACATAGGATTTGCTCTTTTCCTAAGTACAGTGAGAGAAATGTCACTGCTTTGCTGTCACACACTGACAAGCTGCTCGTAGCCAGATAACAACCATACACAGCTCAGAAAGTAACTGATAAGAAGGATTCAATTTTTACTTACTTGGCTGCAAATAATGGGTAATAATTTCTGGTTAAGAAAATCCTAGAGGGCATTTCAGCTCCGATCCTTTTTTTTTGGTGCCAGGAATCAAACTCATGACCTCAGGCTTGCCAGGCAGGCACTTGTGCTGCTGAGCTACATCCCCAGCTCTGACCCTGACTCATTTCTGTGAGAACTTGATAGTCAGACTCAATTTCACAATTTGAACAAATGGAAGCTACATTAATGACAGAAAACTGCATTGGAAAATAAAAGGGAGAATTCCTGGACCCTTGCTTTATGGCCATGTGACCTGTCTGGCCAATAAACTGTGCATGCAATGGACTCGTGTCCTCTGGGCTCTTCGTGCCCTGGAGACACTGGTGCTGTCCCAGATGATGGTGCCTCCATAAACCTGGGTCCCTGAGTGACTACATGTCCCACAGTGACTATGTGCAGGAGGCTTCCCACAGGCTCTAACTGACATGTAGTGGAGTAAAAAAATTCTGTTTTATTCAGCCACTGAGATTGCAGCAGTTTAATCAGGCTTAACCAATGCAGGCATAATAAAATATATAAAAAAATCTTGAGGCACTGACTCCTTTGCTATGTTCTCTTCAAGGTGATCATTGTTCAGAATATCAAAATTGAACTTATGAAGACAGCCATAAATTAAGGCAAGCATACATATTATTTCCCAGACTTTGTGACCAAAGGTCTCTGAGGCTTAGAGAATGGCTTCTTATTGAAAAATGTTAAAACTACTCTAAAAAATGCTCCATGTATTTTCTTGATCATTGTTTATACTTCTTGGTAATAGCATCTCTGTTACATCCTTAGGGGCTCTGGAGTGTTTTGTTGGCAAAAATATTGTCCTCCTGGGTCCCTGATACTCTTGAGGTTGCTAATGTCTCCTTTGCCAACTCTGACAATACTTTCCTGCTTCAGGAAACCCTGAGGGGCTGAACACATCACCCTCACCTTCTTGGAAGCTTGCATTTAGGATTTCAGGTTCCTAAAGCAGGATTATATTCTATCAGGCTGGGGCAGGAGTTCTCGCCATATTGACTCTGGTGACACATTCCTTCAGGGCTTCTCAGATGCCAGGTTAGAAGCTTTAGCTACATAAATTGGTACAAACCCTTCAATGTGCTTTTTCCTCAAGCTGCTTAAAGTTTACTGAGGAAAAAGTCCTAAAAAGAAGAGTAGAATAACAGAACAAGTAAGTGCAGAGAAACCAGTGAAGGTCATAAAAGAAAGTGGTGGGAATTCTTACCAATAAAGTTATTTCCTGCTGGGGGAAAGCATGCAACCTAGGTCTAAAGTGAGGTTAACTTTCGACAGATGGAGGTGGGTGGACAGGCAGTGGGATGGTCACGTGGCATGGCCAGGAGAAAGCAAGAGCAGAGAAGTTGGGGAATGCCTGGAAGTATGGGTTGGGGAAAGACTGTGGAAAGCACTGAATACTGGTCTAAGGATATACAATTTCAGCCTCTAGGTAAATGTTGGCATCTAGACCCCTCTCATTAGTATGAAGAATGTCATAATCTTAGTGGCTCTAGCCTGTCAGCCAAGGGCAGGATTTAGGAGGGGAAGGATGCGGAGGTGAGGACACTTTCACAGCACACAGTGGTCTTTTGTGCAGTGAGAAGAAGGAAAGGGGGTTATCAGTGGAAAGGGAGGGGTGGGCCTGGAGATCTTGGATCAGTGATAATAATAATGGTGGTCAACAATTATGAACTCATAGAATGCTCCAGATACTATCAGACACATTATGTACCTGAACACATTTAATTTGAGTTATGGTGTAAGTACTGTTACACCAACAACAACCTAGGATGTAAGTACTGTTAATACTTGCGTTTCACAGCTCTAACAATACAAGTTAAGTAACCTGCCCAAGATCTTACAGCCATTAAGATTTGGGACATTCTCCATTGACTACTGCGGGGTAGAAATGGAGGAAGGATATTGGGGTTCAGAAATGGAGACTCAAAAATATGCTCCTTTGGACTTTAAACTGAGCTCATCTAGGGACCAACAAACATAGAGGCGGGCTTTCTCTGAGGTTCTTTTGTCAACCTAAAGACTGGATCCACCGAAGAAGAGAACAACTGCTTTCACTCTTCTTCCTAAAATCTTGTTACCCGAGGCAGGTCCAACTCACTCCACAGAGGAAGAGACTGACAATCAAATGATACACTTGGAGCGCAGAACTTTGTCCCAGGCCATTGTCTTCTCCTACACTGGTCCATCTCCCCCCAAAATCCTTCACTACCCTCTCAATGTGTCTGCAGTCTCCACTTCCCTCTCCCCGATGGGGAGGTTATTTGAATTCACTTCCTTGGTCCTTCTTTAAGTTTCATGTTTTGTGTGGTTCCCACACACAGGGGCATGATAATACATTTGTGTGAATTTTCTGTTATCTCTCTATTAGTTTGTTTCAGCAAACTCAATTACTGAACCTTCAGAGGAAAGTTTGAACTTCTGTAAGAGGGCTATAGTAGAATCTGGGTGCTGGTGAACCTCGATGCAGGGAGCAGAGGGGAATCTGAACCCTGGGAAGCCAGACATCATCTTCCTTCATCCCCAGGTCACAGTGCTGCTCTGTGGCCCAGCAAGGTGGCTTACAACCGGAATATCTTCTCTTCCTAATCCAGGAAATCCTGAGATCTCAATGAAATGTGCTTGTGAGCACGTAAGAGCTGGAGTTTTGGCACAGATAGGACCTGGATATTGCCATTTCCTAGCTGTGCATCCTTAAACAGGTTACTTAATCTTGCTGAGGCTTTGTTGCCCTACTTGCAAAGCAGAGAAGATATTTCTAATGGGTTGCTGAGAATATTAAAGGAGTGGAGTTAAAATGCTCGGCACATGATACACAATAAACGCTCCTTAAGTGTTAGCTGTTTTGTTACTTCCCACCAGTGCACCTATTTTATCACTCGACTATATTTTGATAAATGAGTAAAAAAAACACGCTAGTATAGCTGCAAAAAAACAAAAACAAACAAACAAACAAACAAAAACAAAAGCCAATAGAGCTGGAGCAAGCTGAGACACCCCCAATTTCTGTCTTCTCTTTGTTAAAGGACCTTTCAGGACATGCTCTATAGATAATGAAAAGCTTGTTATTCTTTTCATGTCTGGTTTGCAATCCTCGTTTTCAGGAGTTTGACAGAGGGGGAAAGTGCAAGTTGACTTTATCTAAAACAGTGTAATAATTAGTTGTCAGGTTGACATTTTGCATTTGATTTTCCCAAAGGTGGTAGTGGCTGGGACCAGATGGATTGCCTAGATCCCCGGGACAGCCTTTGGGCCCTTTTGAAGGTGTGTGCCTAATGTATATCCATGATTAGTATGCAAGTATCTTCACAGTGTGTCCATGCAAAATATTGTTGTAGAGATGGTGGGGGCCTCTGTGCAACTAAGAAGAAGCTGATTAAAAAGAAATAAAACCAACCCTTCCTGCAAGGCCCTCAATCCTGTCCTTATTGTTAGCCACCAACCACACCCTCAGCTGAAGGAGACTGCATGTTATTGATCTTTGAAAACTGCTTCAGTTAACCTATGTGCTAGCGGGCTGTTTTTTTTTTTTTTTTTTTTTCCCCCTCAGATGCAGTGATATTTTCTTCTTTTTCAAGATGGCTACTGCCTCACCTTCAGGGTTTGTGCTTCTTTATAGGCAACAGAAATATTTTAAATATGTGTGTGTGAAAGCTGGTCAGTGACTGGCTGCTTTCCATTTGCTGGCTGCCTTTTTACATCCTTTTGTGACTTTTGAGCACCACCCAGTGGCAATAAACATACAGCCAAAAATTTAACAAAGTTTGGAGGTGGAAGAAAAAAGCATTTTGGAAATGACCTATAGAACCTACCACTTCAAAGGCAGGAGTATAAGCAAGATAATTGCAATTAAAATTACTGTAACACTTCCCATTTCTTTTCTGTTGATTTTTGTTCTTTTGGTCCTTTTCTGCAGTTCTGAAAATTATTATTGGTAGCATTAAAAAAATTCTACACGTTTTGTGATGGTCTGTGGTATTTATTCCATGAGGCTGTTTAGGATAGAAATTTTTTCCTGTAGTCTTGAAATAGGGTCTTGTTGTGTGGTTCAGGCTGTCCTTGAACTCACTGCTTAGCCCAGGATGGCCTCGAACTCACAGTAACCTCCTGCCTTAGCCTCTTGAGTGATGAGATTACAGATGCATGCAGAAAGTTTAGTAATTTAAAAATCAGAACAACAACAATATAATCCAAATTTGTGTGTGTCTGCCACCATTTCACGGGCTGTCTGAAATGGGTAATGGAACTATAATGAGAAAGGAAAAGAATTCTTTGACCATTGCAGCTGAGGCCTGCTATATCTGTCTTAATTGCTTTGGTCTTTGGGACACTGAGCATCTTACCAAACAAATTAAATTCACAGGAGTTACAAGCACTCACTCACTATAAGCACATATCAAACTCAAAGCCAAGTGGACAATTTATTTATTCACTTATTTATTTATTTAGCTGGAGATTGAACTCTAGCACATGCTAAGCAAGCGCTCTGCCATTGATTTATAGCCCACGCTGTGATTGGGTCTTTTAGATGAAACAAATTGCTAAGCCAGTCTCAAGGATAGGTCCCAGGTACATCAAACACAAGCCCTTCATTTTCTTTTCTTTTTTTTTTTTTATTTTAGAAACATAAAAGTACAAAAACATATTGACAAACAGACACCCATTATCATAGAAAATAGTACAATCACAACTAATCTATAGACAAGGTGATATGGTCTCAACAGTAGTTGTTGCTTTATCCATTGATATCTTCGAATTGTAGATGTATGGACCCATATACAGACATGCAA